>JAOXYD010033873.1:0-14018 GCA_028565735.1 Pinacopodium congolense | reverse complement strand
TTGCATTTTATATGTGGAATATCCTTCTACCCTTAGGTCTCTACTATCCAATTTATGAATTAAATTAAAGGCATTTAATCCTTAATAGTCCAAATAAATCAAATAACATTTCCAATTACCAAAATTTTCAAATTCAAATGAAAGCATAAACAATAAAAAGGATCAAAAATCGAAAAATTCGAAAAAATTTGCCATAATTTATAGGGAAGGTTTAGGAGTTTATCACAAGCATTCACAAAGTACTAATTGAACAAAGGGATAACAAAATATATTCCCGAGATAGACAAATGTATATACTACAGTTATGAACTTATTAATGCTACTAAAATGTTCTTCCTTTTTCTTTTCTTTTATTTTTACATATTTTCTTTTCCTTTTTATCGTCCTTTTTCTATTTTGATCTTCTTTTCTTTTCTTTCTTTTTTGTATAATAATGAAGAAACAGTTAAAAAAATAGCAACTTAATGCCATATACTTTACAATTAGAAGTATTACTCAACTCATCTTAGAAAAAAATGTAGTTAAAAATCCCAAACTAATGCATCACTTAGTACTCTACTAAACTTGTGAATGGGTAAGATAATGGGGTTTGGGGTTTTAAGACGGGTATTTCAAGAAATAAAGGGTTAAAGGCTTAACGACAGTGGTAAGGGATAATAAAAGAGTAGGTCATTTAAGCCAAGGGTTAAAAAAAAGGGCTTTAATCATTTTTATCTAGCATGCAACCAGTAGATTTAAATTGATTCAAAGAAAGTTCTGAAGGTAATTACCTAAGGAAGCATCACACAAACAAGCAAATGAAATGACTATAGAATGAGTCATAAAGGCTCAATTCCTCACATAGGCTTAAATGAAAATCCATTATTCTTCTATACACTATCTTATTGCTCAAGTGTCAAGTTCTGAGCAAGCTTATGAAACCAAATACTTTCATCACTCAACATGATTCACTCTCTACTCAAGTAACCTCATTTGAGCTCACGCGTGCATTTAATCTCATTCTAACTAGCATGATAGAATCTAATGGCAACAAAAAAAATAAATAAAATAACACTTTAATATGCCTAAAACATGCATCCTAAAAAACAAAATGGAAACACAAATGCAATGACTACCTCCCTACACTTGGACAACATATTGACCTTAATGTGGAAAAGGAAACACCAAAAAAACCAACAAATAACATAATGAAATACTAAACATATAAGCAAAAAACAATACAATAGATTACGTGTAAAAAGGGCTCATAGTGGTGGGACAATGAAAGTGGCACGTTCCTTCCTCGATTCCATGGCAAATAAGACCTTTTTCCTTGCTTCCTTTAGTCCTCCATGAAGCTATGATGCACAACAAACCTTTAAGCAATCATCAAGTCACCTAAACAACAAAAGATCTAAAGGGAAAAGAAGCTGTAGAACAATCAAAACCCAAATCAAAGTAAACACACAAAATTTAATAAAGATAAACAAACTAAAAATAAACATGCTAAGTTAAGGCCATTAGCTTGACCTTTGGCATATCAACATTGTCCATTGTCAAATTGATGTTTTGAGCCCAACAAGAAGCATGCTAAAACTTCCTGAGGAGCCTAGAGAAACTTCCCTAGAAGTAAAATTCCAATCAACATGATGCTCCAGAGATTTTGGGGAGTGGAATTGAACAGCTTCATCATTGAACTCCAACATCCACTCTCCTTTTTGAATATCGCCCTTCTCCCAGGATGGTCTCTATAATAGTGTAAATGATAAATGTAGAGGCTCGTCATCTTACTTGATACCTTCAAGCTTAAGCTCGCATGACCATAACTTGCCCTCCAAGTTAATATTATGCGACTCTTCCTTTTTCTTATTTTCTTTCTCTTGGCTCACCTCCTTCGAGCTTTCAACCTCCTTCATTGTATCATCTTCTTCCTTTCCCATGATAATTGTGATGGACTTTAATTGATCCTTTGGATTTGCTTCAATGTTGCTTGGTAGGCTACCTGCATTTTAGAAGAAAAAGCATTAGCAAGTTGACCTACTTGTACCTCCAAGTTATGGATTGATGAAGCATAGCTCTTTATAATCTGGTCAAACTTTGCTTCCATCGTCTTTTGATTCTCTTCTTAACTTGTAAATTTAGCACCCATAATGTCCATCATCTTATCTAATTTACTCTCTAAAGACCCAAATCAGTCTCGTTAGAATCTATAAGGGCTTTGTGCCCATATTTGGCCACCTGTATTGTTAATATTCCAAGAAAAATTTAGGTTGTTTTGCCACCCTGCATTATAAGTATTGAAATAAGGATTGTTACCTCTTTACGGTTGGCCTAAATAATTGACCTATCCTATGCCACTAGCTTCTAACAAGAAACCTTTAGTTGTGCTATAGTAGTCCTGGTCACATAACTCACATTGGAGACTACTTAATTGCTTGGTAAAGTCTGAGATTTGTGCTTAGAGACTTGTCATCGTGTCAATTAAAATCCTCTTCTACTGCTTGTGTTCATGTACTTGCACAAAATAAGGAAAAGAATCAAAAACTCTTAAATAAAAGTAACCTAAACTAAATAAGATGCTAAACAACATAATCCCTGGTAACAACACTGAAAACTTTATTGATTGAAAAAAAATACTAGTTTTGTGCTTAAAACCGTAAGTTAACGGGTTATAACTTGTAGTAAAAAGTGGATATCGATCCCAAAAGGATTGTAGCTAGTCACCACTCAATTTAGGTTGTACTTTGTTCAAGAAACCAATTAAAGAAAATTGTAAAAAATAGATAAAGAAAATGAAAACAAGCAACGTAGCCAAAGCCAAAACTGCAAATTAAAACTTGGAGAAATCGAGATTAAATTCTAGGACTTGTCGTTATCCCTATTTTTTTCCCTCTCGCCTAGTTGATTCAATTTATGCTTGGCCCAATATTTCCTAATATTTTAGCTAACCTTTCTCAAGGTGCAACTAAATGTCACTAGTTAAATAAATTAGGATTAACTTTTGGATCTCTCAATATGCAAAGCCTTTCCTAAACATTCAATTAGATATAAAGCTATCCTATAGGTAACATATCAATCTATTGGAATCTCTTCCTAATAAATCAATAACTTGTTATCCATAGGTCTGTTAAATGTCAACTCTCGTTACACATTTAACAAAAATTACCCAACTCACTCTTTCGATTTGTTGTAGGGTTTAAATTCAATGGACAACACAAATATTCATAACATTAAATCAATTCACAAGGGGTCACAAATTGTTCAAACAACAAATCCTAAATCAAGTTTAGCTACTTATGCTAGGAATAAATTCATCCATATCCATATTCTTCAAAATAAAAAAATAATGATAGTTGTCTTCCCTTTTGTATCTAGAAATCTGAAAAAAAAAGAAGGTTTGATGAAATTGTTAATGCTTGTGACGCTTAAGAGCTAAATATCTCCAACTTGAAATTTACTCTTGGCTTGGAGGAATGGTGGTTGCACGAATGAGTGTTTTTTTTATTTTTGTTCCCCTTTTAGATCTTTTCTCTATGACACTTTTAATGTCTCTTAAAGACTTAGTTAAAAACAGTGTGTTGCTTAGTAAAAAAAAAAAAAAAGGTTTTATGGATTAGTCTTGGAAAGGCTGGTCAAAGTCTCTTGGTCAAACATTAAAGCTCTCCTTTGTGGACCATTTTTGCCTGGTTTTGGTCTTGGGTTTTTGTCTTTTAATGAGTTTCATTTTAGTATGTGCTCTTTCTCGAGAAAGCTCTTTCATTTGGCTATGAATTGCACTTTCTATGGACCTTGGAAATTAGTTTGCCTTGGAAAACATGTTTTTCTGAGTTTTGCAAGCTTTCTTTGGCCATGATTCCATTGTTTTTCTTTTAATCATTTTTTACTTACTTTTTTCCTTTTTTTTCTTTTTCATTCCAAATTTCTCTAAACTTTCATTTTTCAACTCCAATTAATCCTACTCAATACACCTATAAGATACAATTTTAACCTAAAATTAACAATTAAATGATAAAACACAAAACATAAATAAAAACACTAAATAAATAACAATGATAATCATGCTAAATAAAAACACATAAAATAAGTCTTAAACATAAAAAGTTCAATTTAAAATGCAAGAAACAGATGCTAAACACTTAGAAAAGCCTATACTAATGCACAACTATGAAATAGCTATTGTTTGCCATTTCCTCCAACAAATTTTATGCACTGTCCACTATCTTCTGCATCAACGAGCAACTAGTTGCTACGTTGATGGTACCTCTTATGGGTAGATTGACTCTATTTTAGAAAGTTTGCCATAAAAACTCCTTAGGTAAGTTATAGTGAGGGCAACTCCTTTACAATTTCTTATATCCTTCCCACGCTTCATATAAAGACTCATATTTACTTTGTTGAAAATTTGTTATCTTCTTAATGATTCGTGTGGTCTTTGTCAAGGGAAAGTATTAAGCTAAAAAGGCTTATACTAACTACTCCCACATAGTTATGTTATTTGGGTTAACATAATTTAGCCACGCCTTAGCTCAATCTTCCAACATGAATGGAAATAACCTATTCTTGAATGCATCCTCTAACAACTCATTGTATCTAAATGTATCACATATCTCCAAAAAAACTAGCCAAATGAGTAGGATCTCATTCGCTAGTTGGTAAAACTGGACATTAATCTATAGTATGTTTAGCAAGGTTGAATTAACCTAAAAGTTATTGGCTTAAAATGGAGGTCTTGTGATCTCTTGCTGATTAGTATTAAAACTTTGCCTCATAAAGTCCATAAGGGTTTTTTGCTTTCCTCCTAAGTTCCCTTCTTCTGCCATTAATCTATTTATTGCTACCTAACATCTTGTTTTTCTTATCTCCTTTTCTTCCTTAATAATGTCGGAAACTTACGTGTTTATAAGCTTGTTAGAACTCCAAATTGTCCATGTGGTCATGCACTTCCAATTACATAAAGAAAAGTATCAACCTTATTAAATTAAAATAACCCAAATCACATTAGATGCTCAAACTACAGTTCTTGATAATGATGCCAAAAATTTGTTGTGGACTATAACACAAGTATAAAGATGTATCTTTATAGTATAAATATTATTGTTCATACGAGGTCTATGACTTAGCCACCTAACAATTTTGATCACACTTTTTTTAAGATACAAAATTTAATGAATGCAGCTATAAAATAAACTAAAACTAGAGTAAATTGATACTTAAATAAATAACAATGCAATAGTGAACTTGTGAATAACAAATGACAATTACTTAGGAACTACTTTTATCTTTGTTTTGTTTTCCTTTCACCTTATTGATTTAAGGATACTTGACCCTAGACATCAAATGGTTTTGATGACCCTCTCTTAAGATCTAACCAAGTAATCCCAATTAAAATAGGTAAGGACTAAATTATAGCCTCTCGATCTCTAAAAACTCTGACTAGCTATTCAATTAGATTTAAAGTAATTCTAAGAGTATAAAAAACAATCAAGATCTCTCTTCAATTGCCCATTAATTTGATATTTATAGGTCTTATTGGCTCTTGCTACGTAACATAACATAAATATCTAACCTAATCTCTTGATTTAGATTAGAGAATAAATTGACAAAAACCACAAAGTATATCACTATTAAACTAAAAAGATGAGAGTTTTGCAAAACAATTCTAGATTAATCTCTAAAATAAATTTAGCAATCTATAACTTAAATTAATTCACAATTTTTCTGATTTAGCATAAAAATAAAAGGAAAAAAAAGGAAGAGAAGAAAACATTAAAGCTTAAACATCATCTCTTTCTTATCCTTTAGTTAGCTTTTAGGCAACTTGAGTTGTTCTTGAATTTTTCCTCCTTAATGTTCATTTTTCATGGCTATAGCCACCCCTTTTTGTTTTCTCTTTTACCTTAAATACTTCCTAACTCCTCTAGGGCTCTTCTTAGGCTTTTCCCACTTGTTTTTGTTCTAAAATTGGCTCCAAATCACAAAAATTATGAAAATTCTATGGCCTAAATTATCCTAATAGTGCACAATCATGCAGGTGCATGATTGTCTAAAATCTTACTCCAGCTTCTTCTACACCTTCTCCTTGGATTTCCTTCTCTTAACTCAGCATCAAAACACATTAAAAATCCCCTTAAATATGAATTAAAATGAAACCCTTTCCCTCAATCAACAATTATGATACAAAATCTATGGAAAACCAACAAGAACATAAATCTAAGCCCAAAAAACATAGCTATCCGAATAACACACTTCACAACTTAGAAAACAAACTCTAATTCACAGCCTATCATATATTAAGGGTGGCCCATCCCGATTCATCTCATTCAAAAGCAAGTATAATGGATTCATCACATTTAGAGACAATGCCAAGGATAAGGTAACTGGCATTGGAAAAGTTAGTAAGGAAAACTACCCCTAAACTTCAAGTAACTTATTAAGGGGCTCTTAAACATGAAATTTGATAAGGATAGGATTTGTGAAGCATGTAAAATGGGAAAAGAAGTAAGAATTGCTTTCAAAAGAAAGAAATTGAAAATAACTTATAGACCTTTAAAACTTCTTCATATGAACTTATTTGGACTTATTAGCGTTTCTAGCTTACGTGGTAAATCCTCTATAGTTATAACGCTTATGCATTTGTAATCCTATATATTTATAAATCTTATGCATTTGTAATCCTATAAATTGACATGGGTCTTGTTTTTAAGTAGTAAAGATGAATGTTTTACTAAGAAAATTCAAATTGAAAAAGGTTTAACTATTGGATCCATTAAAAGCAATCATGGTAAGGAATTTAATTTCAAAACTTTTGTGATGATCATGGAATATCTAATAATGTTTCACCCCATAAGACCCTAAAAAAATGGTGCATTAGAAAGAAAGAATAGAACTTTACAAGAAAGGTTTAGGACCATGATAAATGAATCTAAACTACTAAAGTATTTATCGGCCTAAGCGGTTACATGTGCATGTGATATAGTAAATAGTATAAACATTAGGCTTAAAATGGATAAAATACCTTATGAACTTTAGAAGGTAAAAACCTAAAATTAACTATTTTATGGTTTTTAGATGCAAATGATATATCTTGAGCACTAATCACGTGCATTATAAGTTATATTATTTAAATAAATAACTTCTATATGACTGTACAACTCTAAGTAAGCAGACATATTGCTTCTATAGTATATTAGTGAACAAAATATCGTTCCTATGGGGAATTTTTACAAGTACTAGTATAAATGTTGACCTATTAGTTATCCTAACAATTAATTGATTTATGAATTTAATTCTTAAAAAGAATTAAAATGAACTAACAAAAAACAATTATTTTTTTATTTTATTCTTATCTTTTATATGCAAAGTCATGGCTAATATCCCTATAACTTATCACTTGATACTGATTTTGAAAAAATTTCTTGTATGTTACAAAAGAATGGACTAGGTTAGCCCAAGGAAAAAAGGTAAAAGAAGAGGAAATTATATATGAATAGTTGGAAATTTAACTAAATTCAATAAATATGGAACAACACTAATAGACCCATCATAGGAAATAAGAATAGACCCATTACTAGTATTGTGAGACTGAGGGTCATCACAACTCATTTTGAGATACCCCACAACATCATTTTAATGGTTAAGGTATCTTAATTTAGAGGATACCATTAGAAGGCCAAAAAAAGAAAAAAACATTTAGAGATGTTCTTGAACAGATGTAATCTATTTCAGCAAAATTATGTATCAGCAGATACATTTAAAGTAAGGCTATTCCCCTTTTATTTAAGAGATAAGACAAAGGCTTAGTTAGCAACACTGTCTATCACCAATTTGGAGGATATTGTGAAACTCTTTCCTCCTATGAATATTGTGAAGATGAAGATGGAGATCACCTCTTTTACTTAGTTCAAAAATGAAAACTTATGAGGCATAGGAGAAATTTCATGATCTACTAGCAAGGAGTCACAAGTCATAGGTTCTTAATGTGACAACAAGTAGATATATTTTACATTAGAGTTACACCATCAATGAGGAGTACTATAGGTGCAGCTACATGAAGAAATCTATTGAGGAAGATGCTAGACTAAGCTTATAGATTGATTGAGGAGATGGCCACTAACAATTTTCAATATTATTTATATAAGCATTCGAGAAGGCCTAATGGAGCATATATGGTGGACAATTCAATGGAATTAGCACCTTAGATGTATGTGCTAACCAATAAGCTAGAAAGCCTCATGCAAAGTGTAAAGGGAGTTCAAGTTTAGCTATGAGAAGCCAAGTCATACATGAGCATTGTGGTGAAGATTCACATTCATCTATAGATTTCTAAGAAGGTATTCATTTTCATAAGAGTAAGAATAGGCACACTATAGGAGTAACTACGATAGGCAAGGCAATCCTTTCTTCAACACTTATAATTCAAGATAAAGGAATTACCTTAATTTTTTCTGAAGTGACAATCATAAGGGACAAACCCGATCTTTTACTATTTAGAGAGCATCAACTCACAACTTTAGGCCACTACATTAGTATAGTAGGAGATTTAACTTAGAAAAACTATTATCCAAATACATCTCTACATTTGAGGCTAAGATATAAAGCTAAAAGCCAAGGTCTCAAAGTTAGGAGCTAAGAATGCAAAATTAAGAAGCCTTTTGCAGAATTTGGAGAATTAGATGAGACAACTTGTAAGCATTAAAAAGGAGAGGATACTGGGTTTATTGCCTAGCACAACTGAGGCCAACTCGCGAGAGCATGCTAAGGCTATGTCACTCAGAAATGGTAAGGATTTACGAGGAGCTACAGAGAACAAAAAGGAAGACAAGACGCGTGAGACTAAAAAAGGAGTAGTTCAAGAGGCTAGCGAAAAGGAGAAGAAGAAATCAGTTATAAAAGAGGATCTTCCTAGGTTTTTTGATGACCCACTCACCAATCTAACAAGACCTAGAAATCCCTATTCTAGGAAATTACATATTAACATTCCATTTGCTGAAGCTTTAGCATAAATGGCTTCTTATGCTAAATTTCTTAAGAAAATATTATCTAACAAGAGAAGGCTAGAAGAATATGAAATTATTAGGATGAATGAGGAATGTTTGACAATTCTATTGAAGAAGTTGCCATTAAAAGGATCAAACAAGTTTTACCATTCCTTATATTATTGTTGACTTACATATAGTTAGGGCTTGAATGAATTTGGGCACTAGTATTAACTTAATACCTTTGTTTGTTTTTCAAAAAACCTAGACTAGTAAAGCCCAAACCAATAATAATGTTAGTATTGTTAGCCCTAAATGACACCTAAGAGGGGGGTGAATTAGGTTCTTAAACTCTTAAAACAATTAAACTAAACAAAGAATCACAAATGTATGGAAACTAAATAAAATAATTATGAAACAAATAATATGAAGAGTACTTGAAATAATAACTAAAATAAACTTGAAAATTGTAACAACTTACAAATCCTTTTTGGCTTAAGGATAACCAACTATTCTTTTTTAAGGCTCAAGAATAACCTTTAGAGAAATTCTTTTTATAGGCTCAAGAATAACCTCGAAATAACAAATCAATATCTCATTGGTAGAGAAAACACAAATCTCACACAAACTTGATAAACAAACACTCTCATGTATAAACGTTAAACTCTCAAGACACTTAATCAAAATTTTAAAGCTCGTATTCTGTATGATAATACTATGTATTACTCCTTTCTTTCTCTGTCTATTTATACTAACAATCTCAATTGAATTGATATCAATTTTCTATATGTTTAACCATTGAATGTTGTATAGGATTTTTTTTCAAACATATTGTACTTTGTCACACCGAATAGGAATTCGACCAAGATGCAAATCATAATCCCTAAGTTGTTGTCTAGGCCACAATACTTGGGTATACCCTTTTACTACCAATCTAGCTTTGTTTATCACAATATTACCTTATTCATCTAATTTATTCTTAAAAGCCTATTTTGTACCAATTATAAGATGATCTATGGGTTTTTCTAACTCCTCATTCATAGTTAAGATCCAATTCTAATCATCTAAAGCCTCTTCTATATTCTTATGATCAATTGAAAGAAAGGCAATATGAGACAAATTAAAATTTTATTGAGTGGTTACCCCTTGGTGGACATCACCTATAATTTGTTCAGTGAGATGATCCTTCTTGTACCTCCAATCTCTTGGTAACTCTTCATCTCCTCCTTCTCTACTTAATTCAACAATTTGGGATGTTTTTCTATTATCTTCAGGTAAAAGATGTTCTAATCCCTTAGGGTGCATCTGCATCATCAACCTCAAGTACTTTCTTTCTTTCAAAAGGGTTAGTTTCATAAAAAACATCATACGTAGATTCCTTAATAACATGAGAGTTCTTGTTATAAATTCTATATGTTTTACTCGATAACGAATATCTTAAGAAAATGCCTTCATAATTTTTAGAATAAAATTTTCCTAAACTATCTCTGGTGTTCAAGATCTAACATTTGCAACCAAACACTTTGAAATGATTAATTTTTAGCTTCTTACCATTTAAAAGTTCGTAAGGAGTTTTATCTAACTTATATATAATATTTACCCTATTAATGACATGACATGGCATGCAAATGCAATAGCTTCGGCCTAAAAATACTTTAGAAAATCATACTTATTTATCATAGTTCATGCCATTTCTTGTAAAGATCTATTTTTCCTTTCTACTACTCCATTTTGTTGAGGTGTCCTAGGTGCAAAAAAATTATATGCAATTCTATGATCATCACAAAACATTCAAACATATCACTTTTGAATTCTCTACCATGATCACTTCTAATAGATGCAATGAATAGAATTTTTCATTTTTGATTTTCTTTGCAAATCTAATAAAGGATTTAAAGCATTCATCTTTTGAGCCTAAAAATAAAACCCAAGTGAAACAACTGAAATCATCCACAATAATTAATGCTTATGATTTTCCTCTTAAACTAGCCACTTTAGTAGCACCAAACAAGTCTATATGAAGTAATTTAAGAGGCCTAGAAGAAGTTATCGATTTCTTACTTTGAAATGAACTTCATACTTATTTTCCCATTTGAAATGCTCCACAGATTTTGTCTTTTTCATACTTTATTGTTGGAAGTCCTCTAATAAATTGTTTTGAGTTAAGCTTTGAGAGGAGATCCATAATTGCATGGTCGAGTCGTTGATGCCAAGTCCAAGCTCATTCACTCAAAGATATTAAACATTTATCTTCAAGGTTAGTAATATAGTTTAGATAAAAATGTATATATTTCCTTCTCTTTTCCTAAGAATATGACAGTATCGTTATCTATCTTAGTGACAACACATTCATCTCCTAAAAAACTAACTTTGTGGTTCTTATCACATAATTGACTTACACTTAACAAGTTGTGTTTTAAACCTTCAACAAGTAAAACATTATCGTCAATAGATAGTTATCTTTACCTACTTTGCTAGTGCCAATTACCTTACCCTTGATATTATTCCCAAATGTGACGGATCCTCCATCCTTACTCTTGAATGTGATAAAGTAATATGCCGTGAACATCCACTATCCACGTACCATTTGTCTCTTCTCTTTTCTTATAAGACAAATGAAAATAGTTTTAGGTACCCATCTATCTAGGGTCCTTAAGTGTCAGTATACCTAACTCATGTCTTAAAAGATTACACAAATAAGAATAAAAAATACAAGTTAAATGTTAAATGAGACAAGTATTTAAACATGTATGATCTGATGGATTACGAAATAAAAAATGATGATTTTGCCCTATTGGTCGACCGAATTAGCTGCATTTGTCGACCAAACATCACAGTTTTGTCTATTAGTTGATCGAACCTATTTATTCAGTCAATTGAATGACCTTTAGTCGACCGATGTTAATGTTCAATCAATCAATCCTTTGATGATGGTGACACGTATAAACATTAAAATTTAAAGTAATAAATTGAAAGTCAAAAACAACGTATAAAAACTTTAAAATAAACAATTGAAAATCATAAACAATAGAATTTATCTAGTTTTTGTAATCTAAATAGATTTTATCTTGTAAAAATTGTTATTTTTATAGTCATTTGAAAAATTATTAAGTAGATCATAATAGAAATAAGAAACATGTCCATGATAACCACAATATGTGCAAAACAATGGAGTGTATGTTCTATATGCATTTCTATGCTCATTTTTATATCTAAGATCTTTATATATACTTTGTTGAAATTTGTTGAACCAAGGGAGGTTCCAATCTTGGTTTTGATAATAACAAAACATGGTTGATTACTAATGGTTTAAGTTTATGATGTTCATCTTAAAGATAGGTATATTTCAAGGAGAATCCATTATGGAAAGCTTGGAGTTTGAAGGTCAAATTTGAAGATAATGGCAATTCAACTGAATTGGAAGCTTCAAGACCTTAGATAGGTTGTTTCAAATATGTTTGTAAGTTTTACTTACTGTTCAATTGACCTAAGGGCTTAAGTTTGATCATGCATTGCATTTGAAGTTTCAAAAGTGCATATTATTTCAATTCATAGGCCAAATCTTGTGTTTGAATTGTTTTAAGGTAATTGATGATTCATATAGCCTCAATACATGATTTCAAAGGTGTTTGGAGTCTTAATTATCATTAGGAACTTGTTTGGCATTTCTTGGAGTTGATTTTGCAACATATTCTATGTTTTCTAGACATATAACAGTAGGTTGTTCATCAATCAACGACACCCTGCGTGAGTACTGTTGTACCCTGTCCACAGAGGCTATCAACAGTGGGCTGTTCTTAAGCTTAACGGCGCCGTTGATCAGCCCATGGGGTGACGTTATATTGTCAGACTCTAACGGCTAGTTTCCTCTTTCGTCCCTTACTCCTTTTGTCCTCATTATAATGACTCTAAACCCCTTCTAAACCCTCCTTAAGCCTCCTAACACTCTATATATTGCTCATAAACAAATTCCAATACTCTAGACACTCCAAAAAAAGATTAAATCATCTGAATTCATCAAAAGCTTCAAACTGTACACTTCTTTTCTGCACTTATTAATTTTCGATCTTTTGTTGTCAATTTGTGTTTTTAAGTGTGTAAATTTGTGTTTAAAATCTTGCTTGAGTATCTAGGAGCTTAATTGATCCATCTTTTACATTTTAGAAGTGTTATTTCAACAGATTAAAGCTAGAACTGGTCCTTATATCAAAATTGTCTCTATTGAGACTGTTCTAGCCTAAATCTCAATTTCAGGTGATCAAACCTATTTCTAAAACCAGTTTGCTTAAGGTCTCTAGATTGTGTTTGAACTTAGTTTCGAATTTTTTAGGGCTGTTTAAGCTATCATTGAGCTAGAACTCTCATATACTTTAAGATAGCCTCTGTTTTCACTGTTTCAAGTTTGAATTCGATTTTAACCTGATTAATCCATTGTTCTGTGTTTGTTATTATTGTTTTATATTTGTTTAAGTTCTTAAGAATCAGATTATACTTAGTTTTGAATTTTTGGTTGAATATTTTATTATTTGTGTGCATTAGGTTGTTAAGACATCAAAACTGTCCAGTTTTGAGTGTTCTTCATTTGATCACGAGTTTAATTATATAAATCAATTCTGGGTGCATAAATTTATTATTGCTAGTTCATATAAGGTATCAAGAGTGCTATAGTATTTTTAGTTTTTTTTAAGGACTTATATTTGTATTTTGAGCTGAATATCCATTGAGTTCTTATTCTGTATAGAATTTGTGAATTGATTATTTTGATCATATTGCTTAGACATATACAGGTTTTTGTGTTTGATTTCTGCCATACTAAGTTTTTTTAAGCTTTCAAGATTGTTATTATTCGTTCATATCATTCATTGAAAGCCAAAGCCCTTAGTTTAATTTTGCATTAAGTGAAACACCTTTCAAGGTGTATTTGGTTACTTGAATAGGGGGAAATTGATTACTTTGATATCTTGTGAATTGTATAGGCTACTCTTTGCCTTGAAAAGATTTGGGATATGTTCCTCTTGACCTTAGAATAAGATTGTGGTTGTTGGGTTACTCTTCACCCTTGGA
>JAOXYD010033863.1:0-14020 GCA_028565735.1 Pinacopodium congolense | reverse complement strand
TTAATAGATTAATAAGTGGTTGAAGAGAGATCTTAACTATTTTATTAATTACCTATAGGATTGCTTCACATCTAGTTGGGTAATTAAGAATGGTTTTGTAAATTGAGAGATTGCAAGACTAATTCTATCTTATTTCAATTAGAGACAATTTGGTACACCTTGGGAGAGGGTAATGAAACTTTAGGAAATCTTGGGTCAAGCATAATTAAATTGATAAGATAAATGGGGATAAATAAGGATATAACAACCCTTAAGTCTCCACTATTGAGTATCTTCTTTGTTTTACTTTCTTTAATGATTATTTGCATTCAAGTGTCATTAGTTATTTTTAGTTTCTACAATCTTATTTTACCTTAAACAAAGTGAAGTTCAAATTGTTAGGTCTCTAGATTCAATCCTCATGGGATCAATATCAATTATACTTTAAGTTGCAATCTGTATACTTCCAATGTATTTAAAACTAGCAAACACTAATTATTGGTAATGGCACAAAAAACTTACTGAACATTGGTTGATTTTAAATTATCTCAAGGAATTATTAAATCAAACAATTAAAGCACACTTTCTTAAATCAATTTCAAAACCAACAATTGCAGGTAGTATACAAGTCAATAAGTAATAAAGTGGAGTATTTTTAGGACTCTAAAATGTAGAACCTGTAGGGAAAGTTACAAATTAGGTCATTCGGTTTACAATTATATAGAGAGCTCAAGATAGCTAAACTTAAAGATTAGAATTTCTAAACTAGCCCAAAAACTTCCAAACCTTGCATTGGAATTCAAATTGATGTAATAATAACAAATTGACTAACTAGCTAAGGCTTAGACTTTAAATGAATTAATTGAGTTATGAAAAGGATTGGAATGTCTAATCTAGTGTCTTCACTAAATCAAGACATTGCTATGGTTAAGTTAATTCCTTAACTTTAATTATCCTAAACTGTAGATTGATGATTCATCAACTATTAAATATTAGGCTTAAAGTTCAAGAAGTTATAATCCTAAATCAATCTTTCAAGATTAGTAAACTCATGGTTAACCAAAGTAGATTTCTCAAATCCTTAATTAAAATCATGAAGTTTACTAATTTCTTCAATGATTAATGTAGATTACTATCGAATCCTTAATTTTGTTTTATCTTATCATAAGTGATCAAGTCAAGACAACCTTTCATAACTCGAAATAAAAAGAGATTATCATCCAATATGTTATAAAAACTCAATTAATTCATTTAAGAACTTTTCCTTAGCAAGAAATCGGATTAAAACATCATATTTATGCAAGAAAAATCATATTCATTCATAAACAACTTGTTCTTGAACATATATGAACAAAGAGAATGAATAAGTGAATTAAAAGGCTTAGATTGCACCAAATGTTGCTCCAAAGTGATATATAGCCTTCAATCACGTTAAAAAACTCCTAAAAACTTGAAATTACAAAGAACAAAGTTAGAAATAAAACAGAAAGGAAAACCTAGAATAAACGAAGAAAGAAGAAAACCTAAGCTACATATAATCTAAGCTGCTATAATCTGTGCTAATGTTGTTCTAAATTGAGTTTTCTGCCTTCGCTTATATGTCTCTTATAAGTTGGAAGTAATTGGAGCAAGTTGAAACTAATAAATATGGAGATCCAATTAGAAATATCTCGATAGCTACTTAAATGGTACTTGAAGAGGAGTTAAACGATGCCTTTGTACTACCACTATTTGACTTTGTATGCTGACTTAAATTTGGGTTTGTAGGAGTTAAATGTGAATTGCTTATAGAATACCATTTTACTCCATTTCAGCTCTAATTTTGATCCTTTCTTCAATTTTTCTCATCAATATGACGTTAATATGCCAGCACAAACCTTTCAAGGAATAAATCAAACATGTTAACATCAAAATAAGGATGAATTTACATCAAAACATCAAGGAAAATTATATGAAATGAACCTTTATCAACTACATTATATGCAACAAATTAAAATACATTCTTTAGTCTAACATACTAGACAATATTTTTAAAAAATATTTCAAATAAAGTATGGGCACTTTTCATCACATCAAAAGCTTTAACAAAATTAATAAAAGTTGTTTTAATACCACAATAAACTATTTAATAAATTGATCAAAGTTCTTTATCCTTAATCAATCTGACCATCTACCATAATAGCACATCTTATTATTTCACATGTAGATTTATATGAATCCACAATCATAATTAACATTATTTTTTTTAATCTTGACGCAATGGCACACAAATTTCATAATAAGAAAGTGCCTTAAATATAGGACCTATTACTATGATGAATTTGCAGATATGATGTTTTACTCTTAACTTTACAATGTAATTTAAATGTTAAATTGGAGTGCCCATACTTTATCTGTAAATAAACATAATTTGGAAGTTACTTTAAACATAAACAAAGTTACAATAAATATGACAATTACTTTAAATCTAGAGTTAATTTTTGCATTATATTTAAATAACTTTAAGGAATTTGGAGTATAATCCGTAAGTTAAACAAATAAGTAAATTCATAAGTTCAAGAGATAAAAAGGTCGGCCTTTTAGGGTTCTTCATCGAAAAAAGGCAGACCTTCCCGGTAGTTCAAGGTATGCAGTCCAAAACTTGGTTACCCTTTAGACTGATTAAGATTCTGATAACAAGCTCAAACCGGTTCCTATTTAAATTTGATTATGAGGATGGGATGAAATCGTTATTATCAAAAGGCCGATGGCATATTCAAGGGAAACCTCTTTTGTTGAAAAAATGGAGTCTTCAGGCAGGACTGCATGAGCAAATTCGATCGGATCCTATGTGGATCCGCTTGTATGATATTCTGGAGGAATACTGCGAGGGTTTCAGTCGAGTTGCCAGCTCAATAGGTAAGCCTCTGCTGCCCAACCCTCAGACTGCAAAGTTGATGAGAGCCAACTATGCTCGACTCTGCATGAGATTGATTTGAACCAGAAGTGGCTAGATAGCTTTGATCTAGCTACCTATAATGAGTTTGGAGAATTATTTTTCTAAGAAGTGAAAGTGGAATATGAATGGCAACCAGATTAGCACTCTTAAAAGAAGGAATGGAAACCAACAGGTCGTCTATTTACAACTGGAACTCAAAAGGAGCTACAAAACTAAGAAGTTCAGTAGCACCAAGGCTAGGACTCTGTTTCTGCAGACAAAACTCAACCTATTAAGGATAATGTCAAAAGTTTAGAGGAGACGATAGGTCGGCCCTAAATAGATCAAAGTCCTACATTAAAAAAATTGAAGACGCCTGAGAAAAGTAAAGTGAATAGTGTAAAGCCCGCTGTTAAGTTATCAGAAAGCCCTATTATTTTGATTGGTTCTTATTTGGGTTCTAATTTATAGGTCCCTACTAACCAACACCTTAAGGATGTGGAGGATAGTGGCTTTACTGTTAAACAAAATAGGAGGTCACGTTAGAAAGCAAAAATTTAGGAGGTTCTCTTATATTGCTATTTGTTTTATCCTATTTTTTTTTTTCATGTCTTTAGTTTTCTGGAATGTTAGGGGTCTTAATCTTGCTAAGAAGTAAGTAGGCATCAAAAGTTTCCTTAAGTCAATGTCTGTATCTTTTGAGTGTCCAATTGAGTCTAGAGTTAAATCTTCCTCTTGTTTAGATAGAATTTATATGTCTTTATTCCCCAATTAGTATTTTTATAGTAATCTTGATCAAGCTTCAAATGCTAGGATTGTTGTTTCCTGGAACCCCAATTTGCTTTCTTATTCTCCTATCTTATTGACTGATTAGGTTATTCATCTAGAAGATGCTACTCAAAGTAGTGCTTCCCTTTTTTTTTTTACTAGCATATATAGGTTAAATAATCACAACCTTAGGAAAATTCTCTGGTTTACCATAAGGAACATTGATCAGAACATGATTGGCCTTCCTTGGCTCCTTGCTGGTGACTGTAATGCCATTCTTCATTCGAATGAAGATATCCCAATTAGCTTTCATTCTCTCCTAGGTATAATGATTTTCAGGACTGTGTAGAGGCCAGCAATATTTTTTATTTAAACTCTAGTGGTCCTAAATTTACTTGGTCTAATAAACAACTAAGTGATCATTGTATTACTTGGAAGTTGGAAAAGCTTTAATTAATCAGGTTTGGTTCGCTCATTACCCCAATTCCCATTGCATTATTGGCATTCCAAATATTTCTGACCACTCTCCCATCTCAGTTTACATCTTAAAACCTATTAGGAAGACTGTTTCCCCCTTCTGCTTCTCCAACTTCCTTGCCTCTCACCTTGATTTCCCAGGTGAATGGTACTCCCATGTACTAGGTTACCACTAGATTGAAGTTGATTAAATAGGCCCTGAAACTTCTTAACCCAAATAAGGTGGTGACTTTCAAGTGAGAGTTACAAATAATGAG
The DNA here is from genome assembly GCA_028565735.1 of Pinacopodium congolense. Classification (NCBI taxonomy): domain Eukaryota; kingdom Viridiplantae; phylum Streptophyta; class Magnoliopsida; order Malpighiales; family Erythroxylaceae; genus Pinacopodium; species Pinacopodium congolense. The sequence goes on along the minus strand of JAOXYD010033863.1, from coordinate 9,622 downwards.
ACAAAACTTCATCATATCTAAAACCAGCTTTCTTATTGTCCTGGTGATCCTAACCTTCTTCATTAAAGAAAGGAAGCCATAAAGTCTCTGCTCAAGTCTATTAATGACCAAGAAAGCTTCTACAAATAGTCGTCTAGGATCAAGTGGCTTAAGGAGGGAGATAGGAACACGTAATTTTTTCATAATTCTATCCTAGCCCATAGAAATAGGAATAATATCCACTTGATTAATGAATTAAATGGCTGACATATCTTTAATTTGAAGACATCTAAAACCAAATTGTGGATTTTTTTAAAGGGACCATTGGCAATTGGAAAGATATTCCTTGCCCTAGGAACTATCTTCAAACTCTGTTCCCTACTGCTATTTCAAAAGAGTTTGTTCAAATTCTTATGTCTCCTATTTCTAATTTGGAGATTAAAGACGTCTTCCACTCTTTTAACCCTCAAAAGGCCCCAAGCCTTGATGGATTTAATGGCTTTTTATTTAAAAAAACATGGCACATTTTAGGAACTAATATTGCTAGGGCCATCAAAAATTTCTTTGATCAAGGTAGAATTCTCAAGGAACTCAACTCAACCTGTATTTCTTTTATTTCAAATACTGTACATCCCCAACATGTTTCTGACTTCAAAACCATTTCTTATTGTAATATGATATACAAAGTCATTTCAAGAATTCTTGCGAATAGGCTCAAAATCATTCTCCCTCATATAATCAATCATATTCAATCTGCCTTTATCAAAAATCATCGTATTGGGGACAATATTCTATTGGCTTAAGAAATCTTCAGGAATTATCATAAGGGAAATGGGCATAAAAGATGTGCCTTCAAAATCGACCTTAAAAAAGCCTATGATTCCATTCGTTCAGATTTTCTCATATCTATTATGCAGTCCTTGGGTTGCCTTCCTCTTACATTCATTGGGGTAGGTGAATGCATTTATACCACTTCTTACATGATTCTCATAAATGACTCTCCTTCAAAATATTTTAAAGGATAGTCTGATCTTAGATAAGGAGACCCCCTCTCCTCTTATCTTTTCATTCTATATATGGAGATCTTCTCTAGAAGCTTGACTTCCTCTTTAGGGAGGTCTCCCCATCTGTTATTTGCTGAAAACATATTATTGTTTGGTCATGCTAATTTAAATTCTGTCTCAACTTTATTTAACTATCTTCACTCCTTTTCACCTTTTCTGGCCTGGACACGAATCTCCAGAAAAGTAAATTATTTTTCTCTTGAAATAAGGAGAATTTCAAGTAGGTTTTGTTTCAGATCTCTAGATTTCAAAAAGGAGACCTCCCTATTAATTACCTTGGGTTACCTCTGGTTACTGCTAGACTGTCTAAGAAGGATTGTCTACCTCTTTTAGACAAAATTATTGCTATGGTCCAAAAGTGGACAAATAGGTCTCTCTCCTATGCATGCAGGCTTCAACTTATCACCTCTATGCTGTCTTCCTTCCATGCTTATTAGTCCAATAACTTTATCTTACCCTCTTCTATCTTAAAAGACATTGACACTAACCTCAGAAATTTCCTTTGGTCTAGTACTACACATTCCTAGCATTCCGTCAAAGTAAATTAGAAGGATAGTTATAAGTCTAGGAAAGAGGGTGGGTTAGGCATTAAGCACTTACCAACCTTGAAAAATGTCTTATTAGGTAAACACATATGGTTTCTTTTCCATGCAGAGGTGGGTTCATACTATTATTTTAGGCCGCAAAAATTTCTTGTCAACTAGTCCAAACTATGACAGCTCTTGGAGTTAAAGGAAATTATTACAAGTTGGGGACCTTATTAGGACTCAATTTAGATTCAGGATAGGAAATGGAAATTATACTCTCTTATGGTAGGATCCTTGGCATCCAAATGGCATCCTCTTGGAACTCACTACCCCGAGACAAATCAATGGCTCATATCTTCACTTGAATGCTAAAGTCTCTATTATAATTTGAGACAATGTCTAGTGTAGTTGTGAATCCTCAAATGAGACAATCTGGAACCTTGCTCCCCTTCCTACTAACCGGTGAATTTGCAAATGGATAGATTGGAGTGGATGGCAAGCCAAACAAAAACTTAGACAAACTCCTCTGCCTAAAAATTCTTAAATCCTCTGCTTACCGATGTAGCTTGGTTTAAGCTAGTTTGGCATAAGAGAAATAGCCCAAGAAGCTCCTTCATTCTTTAAATAGCTTTCCATAACAAACTGCAAAGCAGAGAAAAGTTCCTCTTTTTAAACTTCTCAAATGTTTTTTCTATCTACTTTGCAAAAAATGAGAGCATTAACCTTCTGTTCTTTGAATGCTCATTCTACAACTCTATTTAGACAGGAACCCTAAACCACTTCCAAACATCTTTACTAAGCCTCCAAAACCTTACAAACTTCCTTGAGTGGTTCTGTAATCCAAAAAGCCACAGGAATCTGGATATTAACCTTGTAGTTAATATCCTTGCTACAATAGTCTATACCCTTTGGCAAGAACAAAAAAACCTAACTTTTAGCGATGTTGCCTTGGAGGCTAGGAATGTTTGGCTTAAAGCGGTGCTTCACACCATGAAAATAATGAGAGCAAACCCTTATTAGAGGTAATCTTATGCTTAGGTTTTGTTTTGCTTCTTTTGACTTGTTTTTTGTAGGTTTGGCCAGTTGCCTAGGTTTCCCTAATAAAGGCAAATAGCTTATGATTGTTGGAGCTAAGCCAGTTGCAAAAGGCACCAGCATAACTACCCCGGCAGGGAGATAAAATGCAGAATCGAATTACATTATCTACCATAATAGAAGACAAAAAGTGTAAAAGAGAACGCTTCCTCCTACCTAGCTTCAACTAAGAAAATCATCTTCTAAGAGCTCTCCTTCCTCCCACCCTGGTATCACCAAAAAATTTCGTGGTTTTGATTGCTTAGAAGACCTTCTCTCCTTCTACAAATTTCACAGTCCACGCGTTTTCTATGGAGCTACTTCGAAGGAGCGTGTTTCTAAGAACTCTGTCAACTACCTTAACAAAGTCAAGTCTGAATCAACTTAATTTTAGTCCTTCCTCAGGTGGCTCTTTTTATGGCTTTTTGAGTTTGGATTGTCCCTCTCTTCTGGTTCTTTCGTTTTGACAGTCTTATGTTGTGGTTTCTGCTGGTTAGTGTTTTAGTACATAACTTGTTTCTCTCTTTTTCTGATTTCCCTTATGAGGTCTAGGGTTTTGTCTAGCCTCTTTTGTTTGTCTTATACATACTCTTCTATTGATTTAATCTACTCTTCTGATTTATCAAAAAAAAACCTAACAGAAAACTTAGACAAGAAAACAAATAACTTGGACAAAAAAAATATGGAGCAAAAAAAAAAAAGCTAGTGTTAATGATGGTTAGTAGTGGAAGAAGTTAAGGGTGAAATTCATAGGATTTTTAGATGTCATTTATTGTATATTTACCCTTGTTTTAGTGCTTAAATGTTTAATTTGTGTTTTAAAATGTTTAAATTGAAGATGGATTTTAATAATTGAAAATTGGTGTAAAAAGAAGCAAAAATATAAAATTTCAAAAGTTTCCATTCAAGTCCCAGTAACCCATATTGAAGAATACTAAAGCAGGACATAAATGAAGGCTCCATCGATGTTAAACGACACTGTTAATATTCAAGTCCAACTACCGTTGAAGGTGACATACACGATTTGGAGTAAAATCTTCAACAATTACGACTTCTTTTTATCTTTAATATTCAACACCCTCTCCCCTATAGATGGAGAGCTCCTGAAGACATCCAAGGATTAGGTTTAGGAAAAAAAAACACATTATTTTCTCAGTTTTTCATATCAAAGTTAGGTTAGGATGTTTTTAGTTAGTTTTTCATTTCAAATTTTCATTATTCAGTTTTTTGTTGTTGTTTTGTGGATTTATAGGATTCATACATGTGATTCATAATTAGAATACCATCTATAGACGTGATTTGGTTCTTCTAAACTCTTAATTTTGTATATTGATGTTATAATTTTAAATTAATCAAAGTTATATTACTTAAGTTAATTATTTGGTGTTCTTTTATTAATATGCATGCTTAATTTAATTTTCAATCAAGTTGAGGTTTCTTTATACATTAATGGATTCCTTACGAATGATTTGTTAGCTAATATTTTTTTATTTGAATGTTTAATGCTTGTTTTAAACATATCACTTAAGATAAAATCATTAGATAGCCTTGAATCTGAGAAATATACCTAGTTTATTAGATAAATCAATAAAGAAGGTGGTTTAAATAATTGAATGACCAAATTATGATCAATCCTGAGGGCTTTAGTTCTAAAATAAGAAATTTTAGGAATAGAATTCTTGATCTTTATGCCTACTACCTAAGTTTGATGTATGACAAAATTTTAGGATAGAACTAGTAGAGATAATGTATTAACTTAACCATAGTTTTGTCTTAATTTCGTGAAGGTACTGTAAATTAAGCGTCACAAACTATCAAAATCAATTAAATCATTGATAATTCAAGCCTTGGTTGAATAATTTGAATTAGGCAACACAATCTTAAACTCCTTTACATTGTTTCATGCGTTATAGGACAGTTTTATAGTATTGAATTTCATAAAACAAGCATTCAAAGTTATTTAGATAGATGTAATTTGAGTAACCAAGTACTTACATTATTTCCTCTTAGATCAACATCTAGTCTCATTTTAAGACCACTATATTACTTGAACGATAAGTTGACTTGCTTGAAAGTTGGTTTAAATCAAATTTTGAAATTGTGCTTAAAATATAAATCCCATAGACCAACAACAATTTTTTAATGTCGTTGTTAGAGTAATAGTTGTGATACTAGGAATATATCGGTGTCAATTGCTCTAAATTTTATTTTATTATTTGAGTTTGTTTCCTTAATTGTTTTCTATGTTTATCTGATATCTAGATTAGAATTTTCTATCTATGTTTTGCTTTTTTTTTAGTGGTGAGTTGTCTTTTGGTGACTTCATTTAGTCATCGAGAAGATATGGTGGCAACAGGACCATTATCAAGATTGACATTGGTATGAGCCTGAAGTTTATTGAGGATACGACAAAATGATCCATGTAGATCAATTTGATGAAACCTATACCCTTGATTATGATGATTACCCAAAATATTCTTAGCTTAATAAATCTTATTTTAAATAGTCTTAACATTTTCTTGATCCATAGTATTCGAAAAGCTTAGATGATTACACCTATAGTTGGATGGATTACCCTAATTATCTTTTACATAATAAGGCTACATTTGAACAATCTTTATCGAGTAAGCCTTGGCCTGAACATGATCAAAGAATCATGGAAGAAAATATAGAATAAATTAGGTAACCTGATCATGTAAAGCTAAGTAAGATACAAGTGGTGAGCCTACAGTAGATTTAGGTGAAATAATTTGCGAAACTATTAAGTATGAGCTTTGAAATTAGGTCGTTGCAAATGAGATGATTAAGGCATTTTAGGAAACATTTAAGAATATGGATTTCATAGGTATTTTAGTTTTTGATCCTAGACGAAGAGTTGTTTACGTAAAATTCTTGTCATAGTGCTTTATTCAGGGTAGAACTTATGAATTTAGGACTCTACTGTATGGTATACGAACCTTTCCAAAGATGATTTGTCATTATTTAAAGGAAGAAGATGAGAAGTTGGATGTTGGACCAAGGAAGAGATTGAAAATTCGCTAACCTTAAGGTCTAGCTAAAAGACCTTAAAGAAACACTTGTTGAGATGCAACCTAATCGTAGCTATAGGAATTTATGTAAAGAATAAAGATGGTGTGCTTTGAATAAACTTCGTGTTCTTTTAGTGTGTTTTGGTGTTTTGTATGGGTTGTGTTTTACTTAAATTTTATGCTCTTAGACGTATTTTGATCTCATTATTAAAATTGTTCATGGTTCTTTGATTTTTTTATTTTTCATTTCAGTTGCTGCAATGATAAATGCAATTCATATCAACGGAGCGCTATAATGATCACTTCATTATATGGGTGTATTCCTTTCCTCTCTCTCACATGCTTAGGTTTATAAATATTGGGGACAATGTTCAATTTATGTAAGGGGGAGGCATATATAATTTGTATTACACTTGAGTTTGTCTTTTCATAAAGCATATCATTTTTTTACCTTTTTCTTTATAGCTTATAGTTTATGGAATTTTTCCAAAATTTTCACTTTTCATTGAAAATTTTCCTTTTCATTTAAATTATTTTTATGACTTAAGATGTTATATTATTAATTAATAATGATAATTAACAAATGAATTTGATTTCTTCATTCTTTTAGATAATGAATACTTGATAATCATCATAATTTTTTTAATATAAAATGTGTATACCTAAGTGATTTGTGATTTATTTTAAACATTTTCCTAACACCTTTTTTTAATGAAAGGAAAAAACAAATAAAAATAAGTTAAAAAAGGTGTTAATAACTGAGAAAATAAATTCACTCCATTGACTTTAAACTAATAAAAAGGTTAAAGTTGTTGAGTGGTGCTAGTAGCCAGTTGATGTAATGTAATTTAGTTGAGTAACCAGGGGTGTTGATGATAAAGTGTTTACTTTCTCGTAAAAAGTCTAAACGGTGATGCATTTTATTTTGTGTAAATTCATTTTATATTTAGAAAGTATTTTTGTAATTAAGGTTGAATTTTAAATACAATAAGTTATTTGAATTCACTTGTTAATTGACATGCAAGATTAATCATTAGAGTATCCTGGTGATTTTTTTGATAATTTAATGATTCAGGAAAAGATTTCAATAATTGTGCTTAAAGAATGTGATTTTTCTCCAATAATTATATGCTATTTTGAAATGAACAATGGAATGGTTTACTTAAGGGTAAGTAAACACTTAAGTTTGGGAGACTTATTAGAGGTGAAATTCATAATATTTTTTAGATGTTATTTGTTATATATTTACCCCTATTTTAGTGCTTAAATACTTAAATTATGTTTGAAAATGTTTAAATTTTATATGCATGTGAATAGTTGAAGAATTATGCAAAAAAAGAAAAAAAAATAAAATTTCAAGAGTTAAATAATGGTTTGGACAAACCACCATTTTAGTACCAACAACCTACATTGAAGGATGCTGAAATAGGATATAAACAGTGATTCCATTAACGTTAAATGGCATCATTAATCTTCGAGTCCAACTATCATTGAGGGTGGTATATGTGATTTCGAGTAGAATCTTCAACAATTGTTGCTTGCTTCTATCTTTAATCCTCAGTAGCCTCTCCCCTATAAATAAAATGCTTCTCTAAACATCCAAGGATTAGTTTTAGGTTAAAAAAAACACATTTGCTCGCTTAGTTTTTCATATCAAAGTTATGTTAGATTTTTTTTAGTTAGTTTTTCAATTTAATCTTTCATAATTGAGTTTTGCAAGTTGTTTTTTGGATTTAGAGGCTTCATACATGTTATTCAGAATTATAATACTTTCTGGGGATGTGATTTAGTTCATTATAAGATGCATAATTTTATGTATTAATATTATTAATTTGAATTAATCAAATTTATGTTACTTAAGCTAATTATTTGATGTTCTTTGATTAATATGGATGCTTAATTTAGATAAGGTTAAGTTATTAAATGTGTTAATAGCTTCCTTATGAATGATTTGCGAGCTAATCTATTTTTTTAATTCTTAACACTTGTCTTAAACTAATCAGTTAAGATAAAGCCATTAGGTAACCTTAGATCTAATAAATTTACCTAGGTTATTAGATAAATCAATAAAAACATGGTTTAAATTAGTGAATGACCAAACTCTAGTTAATCATGAGGGTTCTAATTCTAAAATATGAAAATTTTATACTAGATTTCTTGATCTTTAAGCCTATTACCTAAGTTTGTTGCATGACAAAACGTTAGAGTAGGACCAATAAAGATGAGGTATTGACTTGATCATAGTTGTGTATTGATTTTGTGAAGTTCTCATAGTTTAGGCATCACAAATTTTAGATATCGCTTAAATCATTAATAATCTGTATCATTGCTGAATAATTAGAAATAGGTAAAACAACCTTCAATTCTTTGACTTTTGGTTTGCAAATTTCTAAGATAGTTTTGCAATATTTAATTTATTAAATTAAAAAATCTAAGATCTCTTAATAGTTATAATATGATTAATCTAGTACTTACATTTTTTTTCTCGTGGGATCGACATCTGGACTCTTTTAGTCTACTAAATTACTTATACGACGGGTGCACTTCCTTATAAGTTGGTTTTAAATCGAAATTTGAAATTGTGTTGAAAATTTAAATCACCTAAGCCAATAATAGAGCAATCAATTGATAGTGGAGAAAAATATAAATTAATATAGAAGTAGTGGAGAAAAATTAGGAGCTACAAAGCTGGTAGAGCTAGACGGCAAGATTTGGGTTATAAGACTAGAGCTAGAGTGGTAGTGAAACTAAGAGGTGAGACAAAAGCTAGAGTGGACAACGATGCTAGCTATCAAGCTTGGAACTAGAGTCGATAGCAATGGTAGTAGAAGCAGCGAAGATATGTAGAAAAGGATGAGGATGATGGTGAAGATGAGAAGATAGAGGAGAGGATTAACTGTTAATCTAACCATTGACTCAAAACTAGTCAGACCGTAAACTAGTCCATTAAGTGAAAATTAACTGTTTTTTTCACAAAATTGAAAAGGTTAATTGATTAGTTCCAACTTAATCTAGTGAAATTGGTTAGTCTAGTTCGATTATGGAAACATTGGTATTTAAAAGGTTTATTCAATTATTTAATTTGTATAATTTTAGAAAGGTTTAGAATTTGACCAAGGTGAACTAAAATAGGGGATTCGAATAAGAAGATATATTACTCCAACATATTATCACAATTGAACAATATTTGGATATTAAACACTACTTTTGATAGAATTATTAGGTTGAAGTGATTAAATAAGATATAAAATGCTAAAATGATTAACTAAATTTCATAATAAAACATTAAAAATTGACATTGAACTTAATTAGGAGAATTTGATGAAAGAAATATATGGGTTCATTTTGTTGCTACCACCAAATAGTATCATAATTTTGGATAAAAATGTTGGATTGAAGTTATTAAAGAGGTTATGAAAATATAGTAGAAATTCTATAACTTTTAAATAGTTACTGAGAACTAATATTAGTTATCCATGTATCTAACATTGGCTAGTCGATGGTGGTATGAATTTTTCATAAGGTGGTATACCACTTGCAAAATAAAATGATAGGCTACTTTAATTTTTTTCAATTAAAGTTTTTAGGAGCACCAAAATACTATCTAAAAATCATTCATTTAAAAGAAAATAAAGCTTTAAAAATGGAAAAAAGATAGGCAGGGCAATGGGATGGTTATTTTGAAGGAGAATACAATTATATAAGAATTTTTCTTCATTTTTACATGTTTTAAGAAGTGGTTTCATGGATATTTTAGCTTTAGAAGTTATTTAAGGTAACTTTCATATGAAAGTTAGCTTTATATACCATTTAGGGATTTTTTTTAATTTGATGTAACACCCCAAAACATACCCTAATTGGAATTAGCATAATTAAATGTTGATTAAATGGTTAAATTGTGATTAATTGGAGAAAATAGTGAACAATTGTGAAATTGAGTTGTTATGAT
>JAOXYD010033843.1:0-27707 GCA_028565735.1 Pinacopodium congolense | reverse complement strand
CTAATTTTCAACATAAATAGCAAGAAAAGAAAATTAAGTAATCAAAATCCATCTTATTTATTGCATTGTAGGTTAGGGCAGCTTGATATATACTTAGATATGCACTAGACTAGACATTATATTCGTTGTTGGAATATTGGATAGATATTTATCTAACCTTGGCATAGATCACATGAATATACCTAAACAATTTTTTGATATCCTTAAGATACAAAGGGCTACATGTTAACATATAAGAAAGTTGAGAATTTAGATCTAACCAGATATATATATATATATATATATTCCAAATTTACAATGTTTTTAAATAATATAAAGTCCACATTAGATTACGTTTTTATATTTGTAGATATTTTATTTCATAAAAAATGCCAATCAAACACTTGTGATTTCTTCGACTATATATGCCAAGTTTATTCCATGTTATGGGACTATTTCATGAGCGGTTTAGTTGAAAATTTTAGTTGTTAAATTATTTGTGGTTAATTTAGTTGCTTGACTTATATGGCTATATTGTAATAATCTTTTTATGATGTTATTCAATAACAATAATAAGATACAACTTATTTTTTAATAGACATATTTCTAGTATAGGTGTTTTGAGGTCCTTTGACACTATTAGTTAGAGATGATTATATATTTACTCTAAGTATAGTTTGTTGTTCATCTATTGAGACTGCATTGATTATATATATTGATGATCATTATTTTGTTTTCAATAACATATTATTTGGCACTAATCATAATATAAGTGAAAGTTTTAAGATTTTTATCAATCTTAAGCATATCAAAGGCCATTGGGTATATTTATAGTTTGATGATCTTATGTCTCTTGATACAATCTAATATCTCAAGATATATACAGATTAATGAGACATAGTACAATATAATTTTTTAATCTCATAAAGTTTTTCTCTATTATAGCTTAATAAAATAAGAGAAATCATATTTTTTATTACAATTTAATATAAAATTTAAAGAAATTGAAATTGAAAAATGAAAATGGTACATTATAGATCATCCAAATACCATTATTATTTGTCATATTCTATTTTTCCATTTATGTTACTGAGATAATTAGATATATGTGATTATATTGAATTTGTTTTATATAATTCACATGTTTTTTATATCTTTCAGTATTGAAAGCCCAACAAGATCAAATGAAGGATTTTGATTTTTTTTATCAAATAATTTCTAAAGGTTGACCAGTATTATTTTATTCTCTCATTCTTTATTATTTTTCTTTATTCTTTAATGCAATAATTAATATTTTTTTCAAGTGGGAGAATGTTAAAAAAATTTCTTATTTGAAATTAATTAATTGCCAATTTCCAAAATTAACATTTGACTTAGAATAAAAGATAATAAAGTGAGCCAATAAGTGATTTAATTAGACGAACTGAAGTTTAGTAAAGTAAAAGATATCTTATTAGTGTGAGTTAGATGCTTATTGGGCCTATGATAGAGAGGCTAACTTGTTAGATTTTTTACACTTGCTTAATTAAATTTCATGAATATATAAAGATCAAAGCTCTAAGAAAAGTGTAGAAAAATATTGTATATGTGATTTATAACTTTAATTAAAGATGATCTTAAGTTACAGCTACGTGTTCAAAAGTTGAGGAACTTGTTTAAATTATTTAGCAAGTTGCTCAAAGGAATATAGGTGGTTATTCATATAGAAATTGATAGTAAAACAAGTTATTTATGTATTATTTCCATTCATGTAAGTTCATAGTTAATTTTGAACCAATCAGTAAAGTTCGTGTTATATTGAACAAATATTTACATAACATGTTGAAGATGTGATATAGGGAGATTATTTTTTATGGTCTGAAATCTTTTATCATTGTTCATCTGTGGAAACTATGTTCAATTGCTTGTAAGGTTTTTGGTAAGCTGCATTTTCACAGGAGAGAATATTACCCTGCTAAATGGACTGATTGCATGTTAGTTTGGTAAAGCATGGAAAACAATAGGGGACATTAAGGACTCTTGGAAACGTTACTCAACTTGGTAAATGATCCTTTTTCACTGGGCTATAATCTGCGGGATTTGTCACGTGGAAGGTAAATGCAAACTTTTAGTTTCATATTCTAGTAATATAATGATCTTATAGCAAACACTATGAATTTAAATGCTATGGAAACTAGAAACCAAATTGATGAAATCATGTCCTGCAACTAATATGGATCATGATCATAGATCCTTATATGTTAGTGGGAATTATTATGCTTTAGTGAAAGTGCATCACCCTATCTTATATCCTCATTTCATATCCATATTGGATATTTTCTAATTTTTTCGTAACTTTTTAGGTTATGTTTCTTTAATAATTAGATGCAATATTTGGTCCACTATTAGGAGTAAGGTGTAGAAAAACATCAGGATGAACTCTTGAGCTTCAAGGGAGGAAAATGCAATCAGTCACTCGCCTCGAGTTAATATTCTGAACAAGTTTCCCTCTCAGTAGTAGAAATTTGATCTCTTATGTCTGTGACATGGACAGTTTTTCTCTTTGAAAAATTCTCTTTAAACATGTCAGGGCATTACAATAAATTAAGACTAAAATTTTGATTAACTTGATGCAGATTTGCCAGGTTAATTAACGAAGAAAATGGTGTTGGTAATTTTATAGATCTAGGGCACCGAAATGTGTGAAATGGAAGGAAATTGTACTTTCTCCAAATAATCCTATCATTGTCATGGACTTGTGGGTGGTATGATAAAATGCCTTCATTACTTCTGCAAGGCATTGTTGCTTCTAAAAGATCTTCATAAGTAAAAATAGGAATTTTACTTAATGTAGGAATTATTTTAGCTTCTTGTGCTTGCAAGAGGTATGCCCTTACCTCAACCTTAAGCAAATACTTGTTATATGTTGCAAAAAAAGCATTCCTATTAAGGACAACTTTAAGAGAAGAGCTTGTGTTGCTTCAAGTACAATTCTTTTTAAATCATGGGGTACATAGAATATACAAACACCTGTTTCTATTTGGTTGAAAGTGTTTACAACTATCTCTTGATAGAATTTTTAATTGTACCAGAAGGAAATTAATTCTTTATTTAACTTTCCTGAAGCTGATGTACCATAAGGAACATGTGGACTTTTGTTTTAAGCTTATCAAAGTGGAGTTAGAGGTACACTATTCTAGATAAGAAACGTTGAAAACACAGTTTAAGAAGGCAGGGGAAAAAGTGGATGAGGAAGTGCAATTACACAAAGCTTATATGCCCACCGCTAAATGTCCTATTTCAAATAGTATGCAAGTTTTTTAGAACTAAAAGTGAATAGTACTGTGCTTGTGCTAATTACATCTGATGAAGATAGATTGGAAAGATTTCTTGGACACAAATTTTGACATTCTAGAGGCTTGTTTTTGTTGGAAATTTGAAGTAGAGTAAAACTTATAGAAATAAAATAAAAGAAAAGAAAATTATAATATAAATCTCTTCATACATAAAGTAAAAATAATATGCCTTTAAATAAGTTTTAAAACCCTAATAAATTAAAAAAACTAAATTAAAAAATATGATACTAAATAATCTAAATAAAAAAATTTAGAAAATTTAGGAATTATCTACCTACTTAAAGATTTAGTAAAAAATAATACAATTTTGAATTATTTTTCAATACTCTTTCTTAATTAAAAATAAAAAAAATCAAATTTTAGAAGCACTTCTCTCAATTTCTTCAAATTTATGAAGCACTTCTCTTCAACATGTGATACACATCTACTCACTATCAATACTTGTTGATGTATGTCATTGGAGCACTTCTCTCCAAAAATAATTTTCTCGGTGCACTTCTTACCACTTAATTTAAAAAAGAATTTTTTCTTCAACTGTCTCTGTCATATTTACTTGTTCTTCTTTATTATCTTTGCAATCTTTTTGAAGATGTCCAAATCTTTTGCACCTAAAGCATTAAGGCTTTCTTTTATGCCAAAAATCTTTTTCTTTGTGAGTAAACTTCTTGCAATGGAAACACTGAGGAATTTTTCCTCTTCCTTTTGAGATTTTAGTTAAATACACTTCTTCAACCATTTGTTCTGTCTCTTCTTTTCTCATAGCTCTTCTTTGTTCTTAAGCTTAAAAATTATGAATAATCTCATCTAAAGAAATTTTAGTTAGATCCTTTGAATCTTTAAGAGGAGATTTTGGATCTAAATCATTTTTTCAAACTCATCAAAACTTTCTCTACAATCCTTTGATCTGTTAAATCTTCACCAAGAAGTCGAATATTGCTAACAATTTCCATGAACCTGTCTATATATTCTTTGATGAACTCATTATCTTTCATCCTTAAAACTTCAAACTCCCTCTTTAGATTTAGAATTTGCATTTGTCTAGTTCTGTCACTTCCCCATGTATGATTCTTTGATCTTGTCCCATACCTCTTTTGGTGTTTTACAAGACATAATCCTTGTAAAAATTGATTCTGAGACAGCAGCATGAATTAGACACAATGCTCTTGAAGCTTTTGCTTCTTCTTCTTCATGAGCTCTGATTTGATTGAGTATTGGATTGTTTCCTAAAGGCATAACTTTTCTTTCATCTTCAACCCATTGCCACAAGCTAAGACCTCTCAAATGAGCTTTCATTTTGACAGTCCACACTTGATAATTTTCTCCACTAAAAATTAGATGTGAGAGAACTAATATATTGTTAGAAGTCATGAAGGTTTAGGATTTAAGTTTTTCAGTCAATCCCAAGTTCTTTTAGAACCAGGAAAGCTTTGATACCATGTTGGTAATTTTAAGTAGAGTAAAATTCATAAAAATAAGATAAAAGAAAAAAAGTTATGGAAGAAAATTAGAATGCAAATCTCTTCATACATTAAGTGAAAATAATATGCCTTTAAATAAGCTTTAAAATACTAATAAATTTAATCAAACTAAATTAAAAAGATACGACACTAAATAATCTAAATCAAAACAAAATATTTAGAAAATATAGGAATTATTTACCTACCTAATTATTTTTAAATAGTTTTGATCTAGCAATAGACCCTCCTTTGCACAACGGTATTTCCATATTCACCGGAATTTCTTATGGAAGACATATCACATAGCTCCTAAACAGAGACACTCAGAATTAGGATGATAACAGGAATCTTAATTTTTTTGTTTTATAAAATTAGACAAAAAATTATATATAATTAACATTGGAGACAGTTAATTATGACACAATGTAAATATTAAACCACAAAATGCCCCTAAATGAGGGTATATTGTCCTCAAAACATGCAATGTTCATGAGCATCCTAACCCCTTTAAGTTGGCACTCTTGAATACTTGTTTCTAGCTTTCTACTTCCATTCAGGCTTATAAAATTTGGATGAAAATAGTGATGGTGATCTTACCAACTTGGGAATCAAATGTAAGTACTACCAGGCTTTGCGAGAATTGAGAAGAGAAAAGTAAAGGCTTCAAATGACAAAAGTTCTGATTTCACATAATTTGGGTCATACCAAGTTACCAGTAATTATTAAGTGAAAAATCCCAAGAGAAATTGGATTCACTGATTGAAGTAGATAGCTTTGTATGAGAACCCATTTATTATAGAGGAACTTGGATATCAACCCCATTATGAACCTTTTTTTAGTGATTAAAGTAATGTGAACTTAAACTAAAACTTACAGGTTATAAAGATTCAATCAACACCAATTGGATTTGACTGAATAGATGCATGCTTTGGAATAAAATATAAGGCAAATTATTAAAAAAATCATGAACTTTAATGAAATTTGCAATTCTAGTCGGAATAAAAAATTTTGGCAATAAAGTACAAGAACTTTCAAAAAGTTGCAAAAATGTCCTGTCGTTTAGACTTCTGTTAACGAAACTGACGTGGTATCCATATCAGCAAACAGTGGGACCCATGAATGCCACTTGTCAAAACAGTTAAAGGTTAAATTGTAAAAAAAAATCATAACTTTGCTTACTTTTACAATAATAGTAAAAAATTTTAATTTGTTGCAAATTTAACTAGCTGTTAGCCTTCTTATTAACCGTGATGATGCGACCGACACGTCAGTAGTAAAAGATGACATGTCATTTACATGTGATATGTCACTTAGATTTTTATTGTTATTTTTATTTATTTTAAATTTAAATAATAATTTGTAATTTATTATAATTATTATTTTATTTTTTACCTCTCTTTTCAGTTGCTCCTTTTACTCTTTCCTCATCCAGATTTGATCCTCGACTTTGTCTTTATTTGTGTATTTAATTAATATATTTTATATTTCTAACCTTATTGGAAAAGTTTAATTAGTTCTTAAATAAATTCAATAAAATATTGCAACTTTAACCACCTTCTTCAGTATTTTTTTTTAATGATGGTATAATATTTACTAATATTGTAAAATGGTAAAACTTAATTTAATATAAAATAAATTGATATTGCCAAATTTAACACTAGAATAGAAATACAAAGGTAAATTATTCAGAATATCTTAAATTGTTAAAAAAATATTAAATATTTTTTATTATTTATTTTTTTTTGAAAAATTAAAATTTTGGACTCTACATGTATATTAGTGATTGGTAAATTTTAATTATTATTATTATTATTATAAAATTTAACACTTAAAATTTTAACTTTAAGATTTGTGTATGTTTTGAGAATAATTTACTAAACTGTTGATAAAATTTAGAAAATATCAAACAAGAGAATTAGTTTTTAATTTAATAAAAATTTGAAGTATGAAAGAACATAAAAATTGCAAGACAAGTTCATATATTGTCAAATATGGTAGGATCCCAAAAAAACATGTTTTAAGGAGGATGATAGAGTCTATTTGATAAATATTAATTTTTGTTATTAATAATATTATAGTTTAATGCACAAATATACATTTTTGTAAAGTAATGTTATATAAATAAATGTTGGGATATATTTAATAAATTGGTAAAAATTATGATATTTAGAATTATATATCCGAAATACAATACCTGCTTTATTTGTTTAAGTTCCTTTTTTTAACAAGCATGATAAAAATAGTTGGAAAGAGAAGCTGCATCAATAAAAATATTTGTTAGATTGAATTTATTTAATAACTAATTAAATTTTTCAATAAAGTTAGAAAGAAATACAAAATATATTAATTATATACACAAATAAAAATAGAGTCAGGGATCAAATCTAGACAAGGGAAGAGTAAAGGGAGTAAGTGAAAAGAGAGGTAAAAAAATTACAATAAATTAAAAATTATTATTTAAATAAAATAAATATAAATATAAATCTACGTGGCATAGCACGTGTAAATGACGTGTCACTTTTTACAACTAACATGTCAGTCGCATCATCAAGGTTAATAGGAAGGATAACAACTGGCTAAATTTGCAACAACTGAAAGTTTTGGCTATTATTGCAAAAGTGAGAAAATTTACGTTTTTTTTTTTGCAATTTACCCTTTAACTGTGCTTGACAAGTGACATTTGTGGGTCCCACCATCTCCTGACATGGATGTCATGTCAGCTCCGTTAACGGAAGTCCAAACGGCAGGACATTTTGCAACTTTTTTAAAATTCTTGTACTTTATCGCCAAATTTTTTTTGCTCCAACTAGAATTACAAATTTCGTTAAAGTTCATGATTTTTTTTTTATATAATTTGCCCTAAATTATATCCTTGGCAAGGGTAGTTTTAAAATATCTCTCCTCCCTAATACGTTTATATGCACTTCCTCCCAACTATTTGTAGTCCTAAATGAGAAGGTAAAAAGTGTTAAGAAGTGAGGAGGTTTAGAAAGGAGGGAATTATTTAAAAGAAGATGTTGTATTTCACTTGAATGATTTGAGTTCAAGTACAAATAGGTATTTATAGGTATAAAAGACGATCCTTCAAATCTAAGCACTTGAATCCATTAATGAACCCAAATAAATAAACAATAAATAAACTAAAAAATACATATGGATCATACTTAATTATATACCAATATATGAACACAATTAAACTCCTAACAATGAACTTAAACAACCATGTATCTAAAACTTAAACATCCATATATCTACACTAAATTAAAAATTAATCTTCAACACTCCCCCTTAATTTGAACTTTTCTTTTGTACTCTGAGTCTTGTTGAAAGATTTCAAATTTGAGTGATTTTGTAAAAATATTTGCAACTTGATTATTAGTTTTCATATCCTTGAGCTCCACTTCATTCTTTGCAATACATTCTCTAATAAAATGATATCTTGTATCTATGTGATTGTTTCTATCATGAAAAACCAGGTTCTTGGCCAATGCTTATGCAAACTTATTATCAATATATATTTCAATTACTTCCTTTTATGGCAAGCGAAGTTCATTCAATAGCATTTTAAGCCAAATAGCATTATAAGTGCATGAAGTTGCAGTCAAATATTTAGATTCACAACTTGACAAATTCATAATAGGTTGCTTCTTTGGATCCCATGCAATAGCATATTCACCCATAAAAAACACGAAACCAATTATGCTTTTTCTCTCATCAATATCTCCCATAAAGTCACTATTACGAAACCTAATAATATGTATAAGGAAATCCATAGTCAATTGTACCTTTGTTATAGTGAAGAATCCTCTTAGTTGCTTTCATATGCGTACAAGTAGCTGCTTTCATAAAATGGCTTATCAACCCAACTGTAAATAGAACATTTGGTCTCGTACATGTCAAGTATCTCAAGCATCTAATAAGGCTTTTAAATATAGTAGAATGTTCCTTATCTCTATCATCAGACTTCGTTAATTTAATTATACACTCCATGGGTGTATTCACCGGATTGCAATAAAGCATTATGAACTTTTTCAATATTTCCTTTGCATATTCTTCTTGTGAAATAAAAATACCATCTTTCGTTTACTTCACCTCTAAGCCCAAATAGTATGACACCAATCTAATGTCTGTCATCTCAAATTATAAAGACATAACTTTCTTTAATTCTTGAAATAATCTTAGGTTATTGCTGATAAAAATAAGATCATCTACATAAAGACAATGAGTATAATATCTTTATTTCCATATGATTTGATATAAAGAGCATATTTATAAGAACAACGAACAATTCTTGGAAGTACTTGGTGATGCAAGTATTCTATGCCCTTGGTGTTTGGTTTAACCTATATAATACCTTTTCAATCTCAAAACTTTATCTTCATGACCTTTAACTATAAAACTAATTGGTTGTTCAATAAATACCTCTTCTTGAAATTTTCTATTTAGAAAAGCTGACTTTACATCATGTTGATAGATCTTCCACTTCATTTAAGTCGCAAAAGAGATCAATAAATGAATAGTCTCCATATGAGCAATAGGTGCAAATATTTCATCATAATACACTCCATACTTTTGCTTGTAGCCTTTAGCAACGAGCCTTACTTTATATTTCTCTACATCTCCATTTGCATTCCTTTTTATCTTGTAGATTCATTTAACTCCAATAGCTTCATGACTTTTAAGAAGAGTTGATAATTTCCAAGTGTTTTTTTTCTCTATTGCCTTAATCTCCTCCTCCATAGCTTGCCTTCATCTTTTGTCTTTCATAGCCTCCCTAAAATTTAAAAGTTCACTATTTACAAGAAGAAAAAACAAATTACTTATATCAACATTAGTGATTTTTTCTATTTGTTCATAGATATCATAACTACTATTTAATTTTCATGGCCCATCACTTGAACTTTCTCCATATATTAACGAAAAAGGAGAATGAGGTATATTAGGAGAAGGAGATGTCTCTTGAACATTCATTGTAGTTTCTTTCTTTTAATTTTTAAAGTATGATCAAAAGTTATAGGTTCTTTCTTCTTGTGTCTCCCAATCTCATGTTGCTTCTTCATCAAATTCAACATCTCTACTCACAACAATCCTTCCATTGATTAGGTTATACATTCAGTAGCCTTTATAATTTTGGTCATAGGCAATGAATATATCCTTAATACTTAGATCATTGAGTTAGGATCTTTCTTGTTGCAGTACATAAGCATATGCTATGCTTCCAAAAACTCTTAGATGAGCAACATTGGGCTTCAATCCATTACACATTTATTACAGTATTTGATCTTTGACATTTTTTATATAAGACTGGTTTGACAAGTAGATTGCATAATAAATAGCTTCTACCTAAAATTCTTTAGACATGTTCTTAGTCTTCACTAAACATCGAGCCATGTTAAGAATTATTTTAGTCTTCCACTCAATTAGTCCATTTTGTTAGGGGTGATCTTTAGACAGTTAGAGGATGACAAATTCCATGTAACTCACAAAAATCATGGAACTCCTTAGATGTGAACTCGTCTCATCTATTGGACCTTAAATCTTTAATTGTATAGCCACTTTCGTTCTCCACAAGTGCCTTGAATTTTTTAAATACTTCAAATGCTTCTGATTTTTGCTTTAGAAAATAGACCCAAGTTTTTCTACTACAATCATCAATAAAAAGTAAGAAGTGTCTAATTTTACCTATTGATGATGGCTTAATTGGTCCATACACATCGATATGAATAAGTTGAAGTGGTTCAGTTGCTCTTATCACTGCTTCTTTTGGAAAACTCTTCCTTGAATGCTTTCCAAGTAAAGTTATTTCATATAAATGATGTGAGTGGTTAATGGGAGGCATTTTTTTTACCATGTATTTATCTCCCAAAAGTTTTGAGTCCACCAAAATTCAAGTGTTTGAATTTCATATGCCAACACTATGCTTCATTTTTCATATTCACCTTTAAACACTTTACTTCAAGTGTCTTAATATTCAACATGAACATTCTATTCTTTAACATAAACACCTTAGCAATCAATTGAGCATATTGATCTCTAAGCCAAAGACAACAATATTTCATGTAAATTTCATATCATTTTTCAAGAAATTGCCCTAAACTTAAAATATTACTTTTTAA
The DNA here is from genome assembly GCA_028565735.1 of Pinacopodium congolense. Taxonomy (NCBI): domain Eukaryota; kingdom Viridiplantae; phylum Streptophyta; class Magnoliopsida; order Malpighiales; family Erythroxylaceae; genus Pinacopodium; species Pinacopodium congolense. The sequence goes on along the minus strand of JAOXYD010033843.1, from coordinate 16,820 downwards.
CTCAAATACATAGTAGACATCATTATCAAGTCTATGACTTCCATCTATTAAAAAAATTAGAATAGTAACTTTCATACGAATCTGGATCTTTAAAGAATCTTCAAAAGAAATAGCGCCTTTGACCTTTTCATCAAGCTCGAAGAATTTTCCTTTATCTGTAATCATGTGATTGCTTACTCCATTATCCAAGAACCATATACTTTTATCCTTACATGCATTATCTTTGAGTGCTAGCAATAAAGTAAGCTCTTCGACTCCTTCCTTTTCATCAACAATATTAACTTACTCCTTAACATGATTAGGTATAGCATAACATTTCTTAGAATAATGTCTAAATTTATAACAATTGTAGTACTCAACATTAGACTTATCATTCCTTCTTTCATTTTACCTAGAATTGTAACCTCCTCTTCCTTTTCCTCTTGATTTTCCTTGGCCTTTGTATAAGTGATTGTTACTATCATCATTGTTAATGTTGTTATAATCTCTTTTATTTCTTCCTCCATAACCTCATCCTCGACCACAATTACGACCACGACTATGTCCTCGACCACATCTTCGACCTCTTTCTCTTTGATTACTTTCTCCATCATCAACTTTTAACATAAATTTTGCTTTAAGTGCTTGTTCTAAAGGTTCATCTTTTCTCCTCTTGATCTTGTCTTCATGTGCTTATAAATAGCCCTCTAATTTTTAGAGTGTCAAAAAGTCTAGATCTTTGGATTCCTCAATGACACAAACCACATAATCAAACATTGAAGTTAAAAAGTGTAGAATCATTTCCATCACTCGAACATTTTCAACCATATCTCCATACCTCTTGTCACGGTGTGACAATAAGTTCGAGCCCGTAACACTCTTCATTTGATTCATTATGACCTTCACTATCGAACAATAATTCGAGATTGATTCATATTCTTTTATACTTAAAGATTCAAAATCACCTCATAATAATTGAAGTCAAATCTTTTTCACCTTATTTATTCCTTGAAAGGAACTTTACAAAATCTCCCATACTTCATTTGAAGTGGTTGCATCGGTCACCTTCTCAAATATGAAATCATCTAAATATTGATGGATGAGGATTAGGTTTGTTGATCCATCTTCTTCATCTTTGACAAAACATCCTTCTCACTTTGAGACAAGTCGGCTTCACTTGGAGGTTGTATAAAACTTTTTTCTACAATCTCCCAAGCATCTTATAAGTCAAGCACAACTTTCATACGAAAACATCATGTTTCTTAATTTCTTTTATGAAGTGAGAGAATTGAAATAAGTATACTCTACTATTGTTTGTCGTTTCTTAAAGAACTTGGCTCGGATACCATTTTATTAAGAAGTGAGGAGATTTAGAGAGGAGAGAAATGTTTAGAAAATGAGGTTGTATTTCACTTGAATGATTTAAATTCAAATACAAAAAGGTATTTATAGGTACAAAAGATGACCCTTCAAATTTAAGTACATGAACCCATTAATAAAATCAAATAAATAAACAATACATGAACTCAAAAATATATATGGATCATACTTAATTATATACCAATACATGAATACAATTAAACTTCTAATAATAAACTCAAACAACTAAATATCTAAAACTTAAACATCCATATATTTAATTGAATTTAAAATTAATCTTCAACCAAAAAAAAAACAACTAAGTTTCGATATCTTTATTCATTTCTTGATAAATGAAAGCTAGCAGTCAAATTAATACGAATTGGATTATTGCATTGTATTCGGTTTGTGGTCAGCTTCGCACACAGCTTTCATTAGCCAGGCGAATAACCTATGTTGTGGATAATTATGCCGTAGCAACAAAAGTGGAACTAAAACAAGAGTCATTAATATTCCTACTCTATGGGAGATGGCAAGTAATGTCTCTTGTGACTCCCGTTGTGCATTAAGAATCTTTAGCTTAAGATGCCCTTTCTTATAGCCGTACTGAGTACCCTTTGATCATATCTCCTGTCGTATGTCAAGCAATAGTGCACATTATCAACCAACTTCTTGATGGCAACTGGAAGCCTTTAGTAAATAACCAAAATTCGTTACCTAATCTTTGCTGTCTATGACAAAAGTCGTATGGTGGTAACAATGCATGTTTTGGTTTTGACTAAGCTAAATAATCAATCAGTTCTAGCTCTTGTTTTCCCAAAAAAAATTTCCCAATTTTCAGTAGTTTTCTTTAAAGTACATCTACGAGAAGGATTACGGTTTGAGCTCAGATTCAGAAAGATTTTCATTATTACTTCAGAAAAAAAAGGATTATACAGAAAATAGATCAGACAAATCAACTCACAAGAGTCCCTAGAAATTTGAAAGTCCATTGGGCTCAACTTGATGCACACATCCACATATTGTTTTTCCAGATCAAACAGTAGGAGTTTTACAAATCTGATATGATCAGTCCTTATTAACGCTACACATATATGGTTTACGTATCATGTATTGGCAATATTGCATCTAAAAATAAAAGGAGCACCCCACACAGGAATTGACCCCTAAAGCTTTGAATTAAATCATCAACGTGCTGTTTCTTATGTTGGGTTTGCCTAAAAAAGCCCTCAAGTTGGTTGAAAGCCACGTGACACGGTATCTACGAGAACTGGACAATTGCCCATGTTAGAAACTATATCAGCAATTTTGGCATTTCTGTCCAGTTCATGTGCTAGGCCAAATTGTCTTAACTAAACAAGCTATTCATTGAAAAAATGGTTGTATTTACCATAATACTAGAAATGTATATTAAGCAAACCCATTTCAATTTCTTTTGACGTGTTCTTTCTCCTCCCATCTTGATCCTTGATTATAATTAGTGATTGCTTCTCACCTGATGGAATACAGTCCACTCTTAGTTATCTAAGCAACTTTCAACTGCGGTCATTCAACAAAGGCTGAGAAAGGAAAATAAAGCAATTTCTTTCTATTATAAGACACGAATAGGTCTATTGAAGATTATAATGAAAATTTGAAGGAAAATGTAGTATTCATAGAAAGTGCAAACGGCAAAGGGCCGGAATAACCATATGCAAAAGGAAAAGTGTCAGCAAGCCTAATATATAATATCCCCACGTTTTCTATCTGCTCTTTAAGAATGTAAAGAAGTCTGTTATGATACTTATGCAACGCCACCATATTTTACATATTGGTTTCTAGTTACGCTAGTTCACATCTCATAATTCGGCTTTTGTTTTCTTGGAAATTCACCATAGCTAGTTTTTCACGTTGATTCAGCATGGAAGCGATATACTTTAGTCTAAGAGTAGACAAATCAAAGGCAATATTAAAACCTTTAAGAATAATTAAGAAACTCAAATTTGATTAAATTAGAATAATCATACTTTGAACACAGAATATAGTTATTTAATCATAATATAAATCCTAAACCTAAAATTAAGGATAAGAATGTCTTTTATAATTAAAAAACTAAAAATTCGTAAACTGAGTAAAAAGACTATAAGTATTGGGGTACAATAGTATCGTTATAAGGTATTGTTGGTCTTTTATCCTCTAATAGGCATAAAACAACAGTCTCTAGATTGATCAACGACGCTATTCAAGATTATTGTTGATACTCTAACTTCATCCTAATGTACAGTAGCATTTAAAACAGGAGACAGCAATGCCATTAAGAGTCATTGTTTAGCTTCTGGAACATATGCCCTCAGTTATGTTTAGGCTTTTAATGCTACAAACACTCTATAAATCTCATACTAAACTTATCTGCATTAGTCTTCTTCACTTATAAAGAACTCAACCTCAAGTTATAATCAGGATATCGAAGCTTGTAATATTACAAATTAAGTGAAATATTAATAATATTAAAAGTAGGGCTGATGTTACCCATTTATGAAAGTAATTAAACAACATAAACATTGTTACTTATCTTCCTTGTAATTTTGAATGGCCCATATTTTCTTACCTTCGTTTTATGGTGAATTCCAACAATTTTATTCTTTTTCAAGAATACCATAATCTCATCTCCAACTTCAAATACTAGGACTCTTTTATGTTCGTCAACGTCACCCTTGTACTTTGGATTAACTTTTTAAAAATCTTCTTTCATATCCACTTGAATTTTGTGTTCATTTTTGGCTAACTTTTCAGTACTTATATTGAAATTAGTCTCTTTAGACAACTTAACAAGATAAAATGAGTGATTAGGTACCTTACTATAAACCATAAAAAATGGAGAATGATTAATGATACTCTGGACAACATCGTTGTAAGTAAATTTAGTTTAAGAAATGAGAAAATCTCAATTATTTAGCTTGTCATGACATATACATCTCACCAAATAACCTAATATTTTATTCACCACTTCTATTTTCCTATCAGTTTGTGGATAAGCAATGCTAATATATTTAAGAGAAGAATCAAATATACTCCATAAAGTTTTCTGCAAGTGATTTAAGGACTTAGTATCACAATTAGATGTAATAGGCTTTGAAACATCATAGAGTTACACCATTTTTCTAAAGAATAATTTGGCAATTGAAGTAGCATATATTGTCTTCTTAGAAGGTGGAAAATATGCCATCTTTGGAAGCTCGTCAATTAAAATAAATATGGAATCCATTCCCCTTTATTTTACAAATTCCACAGAAAAATCATCTTAAATATTATTAGAAATAGTTAATGGCATATAGAACCCAGTATTAGAGATATGTCCTTTATAAGCTTGGCAAGTTTGGTATCTTGACTTAGGCCAAAATTACCTCTTGTGAACCTTTTCAAGAGTCTTTTCTCTTACCAAGATGACCAGGTAATCCCTCACCATATGTCTCTAATCGCCTTCTCTCAGCAAAGCTAATTACCCTTCATAGGAAACTCATCATGAACACAATAATCCTCTTGTGATTTCTTCACCAAGTATATTTATCACACATCCTTGAAATTGGAATCATCTACATATAAATCTCTTAAATTATTAAACCTATCAATTTCCAAACTTAAAGTGTTAATTATAGCCACCCTTCTACTTAAAGTATCAGGTACTAAATTACTTTTCCTAGCCTTATGAACAAGCTTATTATAAATTTTATCAATAAAAGTTGACTACCTAACACACATGTATTTTAGTCCTCAGTTACTTTTTACTCCCTAGTACTTCAAGACTTGATAACCAATGTAGAAAATAAGCTACGTCCCAATTAAATAATGTTCTCATGTTTTCAGAGTCCTTTACAATATCGTAGAAATCTTTATCATAAGTAGATCAATTTCGTCAAGCATCACTTAACTTTTAACTAAAAAGAAGTTACTAGCCTCTATTGTTAAGACAAAATAGCCCTATTTCTAATTCTAGTAGCACCATGCTCTACTTTAAATCATTTTTCTAAATTAGATAAGGATAGAACATGAGTTGGACAAAAATTTTCCTTAATAAAGGTATATTTTTATTTTTATTCCTCCTATTATTTAGATCTTCCATTTTTTAATCAGTCAATTATAGGAACCACAATGCTACTAAAGTTTTTGATAAATCTCCTAAAAATATTGCTAATCCATGAAAACTTCTCACATGTATACTATTCATAGGTATAGGCTACTCCTTAATAGCTTTTACTTTATCTTTATCCACCCTAACACCATCTTTTTCTACAATATACTCATTGAATAACACAATTTTAGTTATAAATATGCACTTTTTTAGATTAGCTTCCAATTTGCTATCCCTCAAACACCTTTCTAAGATGTCCAACATGCTCATTAACAAATTTACTATAAATAAGGATGTTGTCGAAATAAACCATAACAAATTTACTTATAAAAGATCTTAGCACTTAGTTCATAATGTACATGAAAGTATTTGATACATTGATCAACTTGAATGGCATAACTAACCATTCAAATAATTAATCTCTTATTTTGAATGCAGTCTTCCATTCATCTCTAGCTCTTATCCTTATTTAGTAATATCCACTTTTAAGGTCAATTTTAAAGGAAATAGCTATTCCATTTAATTGATCTAAATTTCATCTAACCTTAGGATAGGAAACTTACACCCCAATAGTAATCTTGTTAATTGCCTTACTATCAACACACATCCTCAACCTACCATTTTCCTTTAATGTAAGCAAAGTAAAAACAATACATAGACTCAAGCTCTCCCTAATGTGACTCTTCTTAAATAAATCTTTCATATTCTCCTTTAATATCCCATTCTCCTTTGAACTCATGTGGTAATTAGGTAGGTTAAGTAGACTAGTTCTAGGAACAAGGTTAATGTGTTGTTAAATATGATGTAAAGGAGGTAATTTGTTAGGTAACTCTTCAGGAATTGTATCCACAAAATCCTTTAAAATAAATTGTAATTCTAAAGTAATTTTATCTTCCTACTTGTCTTCTCTCACCTCTTACCCTCTCATAATTAAAAAGTTCACTTACTTCGATTCTTTCATCTTAACTATAGACTTCTTACTCTCCCTTTTGGATTTCATACTCCTTTTCCCACCTATAAGTACCAAGGTGAATTTCACTCCATATTTCATAAACTGATAAGTGTCCTTCTTTCCAAAATGCATTAACATCAACATCATATTGCCATGGTTTACTAAGAAATATTTGGCATGCATCTATATCAATAACATCACAATAATGCTCATCACAATATTTACCAATTTAGAATGATACCTTACTATGTTCATTAACAAAAATCTCTTCAACCTCCTTATTTTAGCAACACTATAAGGTTCTGAATATGTATTGGTAGTTAACTTCCATTTATTCACTGTTGCTTTACTTATAATATTTTCTTGACTATTTCTTTACTTATAATATTTTCTTGACTATCTCCATCAATAATTAACTCACATATATTCCCTTATACCATATACTTTAAGTGGAAAAGCTTATAGCTTTGAAAATCATCTTGCTTCACACCACATATCATCAATCTTCTAATAACCCCAACAAAAGCATTATCATCCTCTTTCTTTGGTGGCTTCTAATCATCTTCTTTAGGTTCACATGTTTCCTCCTTTTCATCATCTTCATTTCACACACACCATTTTTTTTTCCTCATTGGGCTTTCATTAAGTATTTACTTTGTTTTCATAACTAAATTCCTCGCATATTAAATAGTTAGTACCATCTTGATCTCAATTTTATCTTGTGTACTTGGCGTCATTCCCCCTAAGTACCATAACGCTTGTTAGGATTGAGTTTTTGAAAACTAGTTGTGACTTGCCAACCTTAAAATACCGTGGTGTATTCATGAATACTCTTATTTCTTTGGTGATATTGTTGGCAAGCACTAAAGATATATTGTTCATAATCTAGCAATATAAATTTCCTCCTGAATAATTGTTTCATCCTCCTCTATGAAGAAACTAGCTTCATACACTCTTTTCACCTTATCTCTTTCAACTGTTCTTACCATATTGATGCTCCCCTTTTAATATATAAATTATCAAGTTGACTTTTTTCTCCTAAAGAATCTTAGTATAGTCAAAGAAAAGTTCTACCTTGACTAGCCAGTGCAAAAATGTCTCTACATCTAAATCACCATTAAAGGATAAAGTATCTGCCTTTAGTTATCCTCATATTATCTGTCACTATGTCTTTAGTGAACAATTTCTTTGTCTTCACTAAAATTGTTATTATTATCTTATGGTACATGATTTTAAATTTGAGGACACTTTGCAAGGTCATCTTCCTTATTAACTTAATTCCTAATTCTCTAATTATTTTCTCACAATGATTGCTTACAACTAATCCTATATCTCTCTTAATTACCATTCCATATTATGATTTGACTACTTCTACTCTTCAGTGATTTTCCAAACTTTATGTAACCCAAGAACACTATCGGTAGTTTTGACAATCATGGTTAGAAGAATAAGTTTTAGGTTTTTAAAACTATAATACTACCTGATGTAACATAGATGCAATAAACTCTAATCCAAAAATAGAACAATCAAATTAAAATTTTTAAATTTATTTGACTTAGAATAATCATATTTTGAATACAAAAGATGACTAATTAATCATAATATGAAACCTTAAAATGTTTTTTACAATAAAAAAATCAAAAACAAATAAACTGAATAAAATGACTGTAGATATCAAGGCATACTAATGCTATTATGAAGTTCTGTTGGTCTTTTATCCTTGGATTAGCATAAAATGACAGCTTCTAAATTAATCAATGATGCCATTTCGGGGTACTGTTGACATTCTAACTTCATTTAGATGCACAACGACGCTTGAAATAATGGACAACGACAATGTTGAAGATCACTGTTGAGCTTTTAAAATCACTCCCTCAATTCTGCTTGGCTTTCTAACTCTTAAAACACTCTATAAATCTCCTACTAAGATCGTCTATATTATAGGTAAACTAAAGAGGCCATGAAATTTTGTTTGACGAAGGTAGTTTTGTTTATTAACAAAATTTCCAGTTGAATTATCATTGCAACCACAACTATTTCTTGAATTGCTAAGTTTAGTCAAATAATTGATCACAACTCATTTTGCAAAGGGAAGGCGGCAATTTCATGTAAAAGAGAGAATGAAAGTGCCCCATTGTTGTTGGATGTGTCTTCAATTAATATGTTTGTTTTCTTAATAGGTATAGTTATTTATAAAACTATAGATCATAATTTTTTTTTTTGTATCAAGTATTACTACATATCTGTGGGTGTATATATATAATACGAAAAGTAAAAAACATTATTTTAATCATTAATAGTTTTATGAATATTTAGAGCAGGCCTTAACATTTAATAATATTTGAAAAGAACTCTAATGTTTCAAAAATGTTTAAAAAAGCATCATGACCCCCCCTTTTTTGTTATCTTCATTATCAAATGCCATATGACAATATCACATGTTATTTTCTAATTGATCCATATTTTTTATGGATCTTACATTTCCATATGGCATCCATGTGGACTACGAGGTACTATAAAAAATTTAAGCTTATCAGATAGTGATACGTGACACTATCGCATGTCACTTAATGGTGGAAGTTAAAAGAAAAGGGGATTAGGTTTGTTTTTGAATTGTTTGTGAAGTGTTAGAGTTCTTTTAAAATGTTTTTAAAACATTACGGTCTAAACTAGATGTTCTGAAATATTAGGGTTTGATCTAAATGTTAATAAAAATATTCGAGTATGATCTGAAAGCTTTCAAAAGTTAGGGTCCAATTTAAATGTTATTGAAAACGTTATGATTTGACTTGTTAAAACAATACTTTTTGCCTTGAAGAAATATGATTATATATATGTGTGGAAAGAGAATATGATACAAATATTGATGTAAGAGGAAGACAATATAAAAACACCAATAAAACATGCTTTGAACTTGGAAAATAGATAATATGACTAAGAGTAAAGAAGTAAAGAGAAGTTAAGCTTATGTCTCTCTGTGTATAAAGGTTTCATGAAAAAGCCTCACATATGCAACGTAAAAATGTGCAACTCTCCCAAAATAGGATATTTCATGTTGATTAGTAATCCATTTTTAAATAATTTAATTTATTTTAATAATTATAATTTCCTCTTATTTGTCAAAAAAAATTCATAATCAATTGCTACTAATTATTTAATTAATTTTTAATTTTCAATTAATTAATTTTTTAATTATAATTTGAAAAAGTAGATATACTATTGACACGAACTCTACTCTTGCTCCTTATTATATTTGACCAAATATTGAATTATTTTAATAAAAATAAAAATATAAAAAATAATTTATTTTAAAAATATTTGAGAATAATTTAAAATAAAAATATCTAACATCTATATAAAAAATTGGAAAAAGTTGACATTAAAAAAGGTTTAACTAGTTTTTTATGGATAAATAAGTATTGTAGTAATTAATACAAGTTTGACAAATAATTTATAAAAATGAACTTGTAAAACATATACATTCTAAAATTTTTATTATTGATCTATCAAAAAATTAAATTTATCTATTAAAATATGATTTAAAAGGTGAAAAGAGATTTATTTTATTAGTATAGAAATCACTAATATGGAAAACACAAAATCTTATTATTATTTTGGCTTATAATTCTATAATTAGAATTAAAGTGATGAAACATTAAAAAGAATATATCTTATTTTCTTAGTATAAAATAATATTAGACCTTAACTTAGATCAAAGCCATTTTTTTGGTCTCTCCCAAATAACAACAATTTTAATAGCACTCTTTTTTTAAATAGGTGACGCCCTCTAAGTCGCCATAAATCCTTCTTTAATCCTCCTTCTTGTCTGTCTATTATCTTAAACATGGCAGTAGAAACCCGATTCTACCTCATTGATTTCTTCTACTTCATCATTTGATTCTGGGTTTTCAATGACTCACTTTAGGAGATTTTTCTTCTACCCCCTCCCTCCTTTCTATTTAAGACCAACTTTTTCTCTTAGTTTTCCTTTCTTTTGGTCTAACCAAAATGAGTAATGAAGCACCATTATATTTGAACAACCTTGCCTCTTTTCCTCCATTAATCCCCGCTAGCCATGGTAATATGCAAGAATTGGTTAATGTAAAACCTCCTAAAAAATTTAGACCATTGCAACCTACCTAAAAGCAGGTCCTAAGAGGAGAAGCTACTGAAACTTTAGTATTCCGACCTCCAGAAACATATGATGATTAACCTATAGTTTCATGGCCTAATGAGATCCTAAAAGAAGGAGCTAATGCTTGGAGTTCTACCCTATTTGGGGTTTTCCTTGGCAAAAGATCACCCTTCCCTATTGTCAACAAAATTTGGCACAAAGAGTTTGGAAGAATGAAGGTCTTATTGAAGTTGTATTGAATGAAGAGGACCTCGTGTTTTTTAAGTTCACACCAGATGCTTATGCAAAGGAAGTACTAGAATATGGGCCATGGAACATCTGAAGCTATCCAATATTCTTATAATTCTTGAGACTAGTGCCTTATTAGATAAATTAAAGTATAGAAAAATTCCCATATGGATCAATTTTCATAATTTGTCATTATAATACTAGTCTACCTTAGGTTTTAGCCACTTAGCAAGCTTCATTAGGAAGCCAATATGCATGCATCAGAATACAACATTAAGGAGGAGGATTGGCTATGCAAGGCTTTGTGTTAATGTAGAGTATGGTAAAAAACTCCCTGAAGCAATCCCACTAATGAGGTTAGGAGAGAATGATGAACTTTTTGAGGATGCTATTTGAGTCTATTATTAATGGAGACCAATTATTCACCAAACAAAATATTGGAAGGAAATAGCTATAAGGTTTGAAAAAGGTAATTATGAAGAATTGATGGGATACAAAGACCAACCTTTTGGATACACAAAAAATGTTGCAATACCTAATTAGTTATAGGTTAAAGAACAAGTAGCTAAAACTAGGGAGGATATTGGACTTGAACTAAACAAACTACAAGTAGAATACTCCTATAATGCAATTGAGGAAAGCATTAAAATATAAAATGAAATAGTTATAGGCACGCCTATTAGCTGAGGGAATGTGGAAGGGAAACTGCAGAGTGCAAAAGACAAGTTTATGAATGAGAACGAGGTGAGTGAAATGAATGGGAACAATAATAGCTATAATGCATATTAGTAAACTTCGGTATTATTAAATGGAAAGGTAACTAAGAACCAACAAGTTAAGAGCCCTAGTATTCTAAAGGAGACTTATAGCTTAGGCACCTAAAACAACATGGTTGAATATGAAATTATGGCTACTCACACTGATATAAGAGCTAGAAAGCATGAAGTTGATGAGTTCAAACCTATTATGAGCAAAAAACCTAGAAGGAATAGAGTGAAGGAGTTAAAAGCTTGGTTTCTCTAACTAATATCAATCCTAGCTTAGATCATTTGGGGCCTTAATTTCCCTAAAAAACAACAAATGATTAAATATTTTATCAATGACATCAAGCTATCTTTATTGGGATTATTTTAAACAAAATCGTCTTTAGAAAAATGTAAAGGTTTTATGATTTTAGGCAACCATTGGAAAATCTAATATAATTATCAATTTCATCATTATGGAAGGATAATAGTGGCTATTAATGGTTATTAATACAAATGAAGTGAAGGCAAAAGTGGTATAGGTTAGTGATCAAACACTGTATCTAGAAGTTTCTTGGTTACTTGATAATAACAATTTCACAATATCCTTTATTTATGCATCAACCTTTGAATTTTCAAAGGAATCATCTTTGGTTTGAATTAGGAAGAATTTAAAACACTATCCAGGGCTCTTGGATGATTATGGATGACTTCAATAACATCTTATATATGATAGAAGAAGAAGGAGCAATAAATGAGAGGAACTTCATAAATGATCTTAAGAATGCTTAAAAAACTTAAATTAATAGACCTTAAATTTAAGGGTAACTACTTTACATAGATTAAAAAATAAAGCTTAAAAACTCATATAAGGAAGAAGCTAGATAGCGTTTTGGTGAATGGAGAATAACTAAATCAACTTCTTAAAAGTAAAGTAACATTCACAGACCCCGTGTTTTTTTATCATACTCTTATTCAAGTTCAAAATCTAGTAATTACAAATCAGATAGAACATCTATTTGGGTTCAATAATTATATTTTAGAGTTGTAGGAGTTTCGGTAAGATGTAACTAGAGGGCTAAACCATCATATTCTAGTGTGCAAGGAATATATCTTTATTAAAAAAACTGGAGGCCATTAAACATGAATTAAAGAATCTCAGCAAAAAGATTACAAAGGATACTAACTATGATTTATGAGATGCTAAAGCTGAATTGTAGAGGTTATATTAGGAATTATATAGTAACCTAATGATTCCAATTTGCTTTCTAATAAAAAAGTAGCTTTAAACCAATGTACATAAGCGTTGCTAAGGCAAAACTCTCTACTCTGGCAGAGATTTACAGTATTGTGGCTGAAGGAAGGTAACAAGAATACAAGCCTTTTTCATATGACAATAAAAGCTCAAATGAATATAAAAACCATAGTCTCATTACTAAAACAAAATGGTGAATTGACCAGGACACGAGAAGAAGTTAACAAGCAAGCCTTCTTATTCTTCAAACAAACCTTTGGAACTTATAATCTATTAGTCTTAATTGACTTCTACATGTGCACAGTGGGGGCGAATTAGGTTATTAAAAAATTATACAATGAATTCCTAGGTTCACCTACCGTTCTTTAGCACTTTGTGAAAACTAGTTGCGGAAAACAGATAATAATTACATAAAATAGATAACAATTTATGCAATTTAATAAAATAATTTTAGTAGGCTTAATATCATGAAAATAGCACTTGTATATCAAACAATAATACACATACAGTTTTTTTATAATAATAATCACAATAAATGAAATCGAACATAATTAAAAAAAATTGTGTAAAAGTAAATAGTTTAAGGAAAAATAACACCACTGATTTATACTAGTTTGGAACTATCCACTTGCTCTTATGTCTAATTCACCAACAATCACTTGTTAAGATTTTTTTATTAAAAAACATAAATTACAACATTAGGAAATACAAATACCATGTCAAAGACTCAAGATAAACCTTTCACTCTCTTTTTAAAGCTTAGGAATAATCTTCCTTTTTAACAAAATTATTCCTCCAAAAAGCTTGGGCCTTAATATGAAATGTAGTCACATATCTGGTGTTAGAATTTTTTTGAAAAGGGTCAACTCTTGAAATGTATAATCAAGACTTTATTAGCTTAGTTCCCAAGATAGTCAACCCTCAAACATAATATGAATTAAGGCCAATATCCTGCTACAACACTTTATACAAAATTATCTCTAAACTGGTGGTAACTAGAATGAAAGGAATCCTAAATAACTTGGTAAATGAAACTTAAGTAATTTTCTTGTAAGGAAGACTTATGGGAGATAATGTGCTATTAGTATTGGAACTTCTAAAGGGTTATAACTCGAAGAGTTCTCCAAAGAATTGTGATATCAAGATGGGACCTACACAAAGCTCATGATTCTATTAGTTGGGAGTTTATCATGCATTTGCTTAAAGCATTCAGATTTCCACCTAAATTAATAGCTAGATATGGCAATGCATATCCACTACATCATTCCAAATACTTATCAATAGATAGCCAACACAATTAATCAAAGGAGAGGGCTTGGTGTAACATCCATTAGCCTAAGTAATAAAGTATTGGTTGAGCAAAAGACTATGGAAATTATATCACTAACAAGGATTTAATTTGGTATAAATGGATTAATGTTTACTATCTACACAATAGGAGCATTTTGAAGGTCGATAGGGCCCTTATGAAAACCTCTTATTTTTGGAAATAGATACTAAAGTTAAGGGACAAACTAAGTTGTAATATCAAGTGTATGATTAGTAATGGTGAATGAGCTTCCTTGTTCTTTGATAACTCGAGTAATGTAGGTCCCATTTGCAACACTTCACACTATCGTTAGCTAATTGAAAACTACCTTATTAACAAAAATGTTAAGGCATGAATCAATGCAAGCAATTAGAATAATTATCCTCAGGACTTTACTAGGAGATGGTGAATTACAGGCCAATTTGTAAAAAGGGAGATAAGTATATATGGGTAAGACATCAATCTAGTTTATTTATAAACTAGTTTTATAAAGATATATTTAGAATGAATGAGCAAGTCCAGAGCTAGCACAAAGTGGTATGTTGCAAGAAACTCCTTATTAAGGTCTCCCTCTTTATGTGTAAGCTCACTAAAAAGAAATTTAAAACTATAGATCTTTAATATTACTTAAAGATGTAGTTTATGAAAACTCAAGCTGAAACTAGTGAACACTTATTCTTTGCATGCACCAATGATAAATATGTGTGACACAAGATTGCGACACTTTGTCTATGGGAAAGTGTCGAGTTTCATTATGAAGAAATTTTTAGTTATCTTGCAATAGACATATGGGGGAAAAAAGCATTTGGCTTATTACCTTTAGTTTAGTCATGTACCATGTACAAAATCTAAAAGGAAAGGAATGAAAGGTGTTTCAAAGACAAGGAGAACACTAAAGAATAAGTCATTGATAAGCTCATCAATTGGATTAGAGAGAAAATTGTAGTGAGTAAATTAGTTGAACTTTATAACCTCATGAGAGAAAGATGGAGATTAGGACTATAAGTTGTGAGGGATTGGAAAGTGGATAGCAATGCAACTATGTACTAGACAAGAGCTTAGATTTTAAGGAACATGTATAAATAAGCCATCATGCGAAGATACATAAGGACATTTTATGTTGGATAAAGCAACATATATCATCTACACAGTCCATGGAAATTAGCTATCCTAGTTCGAAGCAATGGTCTTCACATACCTTTTCTAAAGTAAAATTATTTTAATAGAGTGATTTTACACATTCAAATATATCTGTAACAGTCATGCACGACCTATTGTGACTGATCCATGTTGTGCATACCCTATTATTCTCCTATTAATTGATTCATCTACTAATAGTTACTTTTGGTCAAGATCTAGATTTTAAACAGTAATAAGAGGTTAGTGAAAAGAACATAAGTGTTTGAACATGAACTAAACACAAGGAATAATAATGCTAACACAATCTAGGGAGCTAGTAGCTGAATATTCATACCAAGTAAGCATGATTGTTGATAGGGATAAATTATATTGAGTTTTTATATATGTTTTAACATGGATTCATCCCCATCTTTGATTTTTAAATGCCTAATTTATGTTCATTTTGAGTTTTAAAGTAGGATTAATCATTAAACACAAAAACAATGGAATAAGGAGTTGCTTGATAGAACAATTAACAATGGTTTCTTTAATTGATTAACGATGTCATTGATGGATCCAAAAATCACCGTTAATGGATCCATAAAGTTACATGTTGGTTCCCTTAATATAAGTTATGTAGGGGGTCTTTAATGTTCTACTAACCATTGTTAATCATCCTGGAAACCAAAAAAAAGGGAAAAGTTAGACTTTTACTCCACAAAATTTTTCCAACCCTACTTTGAGTATATTTAAGGATCAAAGAAGAGCATATGGAGCAATTTTCATTTCTTTTTAGGTAGCCTTACTTTATCTTTCTATTCTCTATCATTTTTGGTATTTTTATGCTTTCCTTTGAGTTTTAATAGTAGAATATTGATAGATAAAGTTTTTACACCTTTCAATACTCTATTTTCAGTTTGTTTTTGCTTTCCATTATTTTCATTTATGATTTTCTTTTTTAATATATATTTAGGTTATGCTTTTATGCTTGTTCATTGTAAGACCTTTGATATTTATTAAAAAGATTACTTTGTTTTCAATTCCAACAACTCCCTTTATTATTTCAATATGTTTTATTGCCATTTATTTTCTATTTTGAGTAATTTAATAAATTAGGCTAGATTTCTCTTGAGTAAGAAGATGTTGAAGGGATAATGGGTTTATAATTGTGAAATGTGAAATGATTTCTATGAATATAGTGTTATTGGCTAAGTTTGATATGGAATTATGCTTTAATGCTATGAATTAAGAATCATTTTATAAATTTGTCCATCCTATTAACGATTTTCTAGATCAATTACTAGGTATAGGCTTTTGATCTATAATTGTCATTAGCAAATACCATGAGTAGCAATAGGTTAATAGATTTTGTATGTGATATTTAACAATGTTTAAGAAACCGGACCGGACCAGTCGGTTCGACCTAGTTAAACCGGAACCGGTCAGTTTACCGGTTCGGTTTCATTTAAAAACCATTATATTTAAAAACTGAAGGGTTAAGGGTTGGACCGGATGGTTTGACCGGTTTGATCCTGTTAGTCTGACTGGTCGGACCGGTTCAACCCGTTGGTCTGACCCTTTTCAACCCAACTCACCCCTCTTCATTTTTTTTTAATTTTTTATTTTAACCCAC
>JAOXYD010033835.1:0-14020 GCA_028565735.1 Pinacopodium congolense | reverse complement strand
TGACTTGAGCCTCTTGGTGATCTATGAAACCAATCTTTTTTAGTTATAACAAAAATTTTCTATATGCCCAAATCTTCCACAAAAATGACAAACCATAGGAGTATTATACAAATAAAAATTTTAATTTATGTTTTTAGTAAATGCATTTTTAGTCTTTTATCTCTCAATGTCCTGCTTTGATGACGTTAAGGCCTATAATATGGATGGAACATGTTCCTTGATTTTTGTATATGCATATCGAGAGCATGTGAATGAATTGGCCTAAATTTCCTAACATGTGGCCTAAAAATATCATAAGATGGTTGGGTTTTTCTATAAAAATTATGTCTATTTTTGTTTCCATGCACATTTCTCCTAGATTTGGTTTTAATGCATATATGAAGGGATGATAATTTTCCCAAGGTTGTGATCTTGATGTTGATGCATTATTTTATAAGGAAGGCCTAGGTATACGCTCTTCATTTATAGTCTACCTTTTACAAAGGTAGTTTTCACATTAGTAGTCACACTCCCTTTAGTGAATCTTATGCCAAGCATATCATTGGGCTCTAAGCATGTTTTCTAGTTTCTCCTCATCATTTGTGAATTTTGTAAAGAGTCCTTTAGAATATTTATCTCCTTCTGAACATATTCATTCTAATTTATGAACTTCTCCTTATGAACATTAAGTAAGAATATTAGCATTCTTATATTCTACCATGTCATACATTTCTTTTGTTAACCTATAATTTTCTAACAATTATTCAAAAAATTTAAGGTCTGTTGTGCATAGAAGATATTTTATCCCTTTTTAAGGCCATTACTTTCAAACATTCAACCAACTTATTATAAGTCAATTCGTTATCTCAATCATCATTATCATCAACATCATCATCATCATCATCATCATCATCATCATCATAAGAGTGAGAGCTAGGGGTCTTCCAAGGCCATCAAGCATATGTTGGTATCCTATGTTGTACCCATTAGAGCATTTTTCTTCTTGTCTTCCCTCTTTTGATTTCTAATATTTCATGATTTCTTACATTTGAAACACATAATCTTAAGAGTATTTTCTTTTAATTTCATTTTTTAACTTGGTCTCTCTTTTTTCCAAAGCCCTTATTCATTAAGAACTTCATGAATTTCCTTGTGATGAGAGCATTATCATCATCTTCACTTTCAATTGAGCATGCATCCTCTTTTCTGAATTTCTCTCTAATGGCTTTAAATGCTAAGTTTTTCTTCTTGTTAACATTTTTTCTTCGTTGGTCACTTTAAGCCTTATCTCATAAGTGAGGAGTGATCCTAAGAGTTCTTCCAAAGGTATGGTTTCAACTTTTCCACCCACTTCTTCAACAAAGAACTAAGGTTTTCCTCATAAATTTAATGTTAATATATGATTTTCCTAAACCTTTTAATGGATTAATAATGTTAATAAACTTAGTATTCATTCTTGATTTGCCTTCATTATGATGTATATGAAATAATTAGTATGTAAGGTTGGAGACTTTACTCTCTAGAACTTAATTGGTGCCTTAATATACTACCTCTAAAGTATGCCATATCTCATATGCAGTTTAACATATTAAAATCCTATCAAATTCATTCTTACCTAGTGCATAAAACAAAATATGGATAACCCTATTATTTAAGGAGATCATATACTCTTCTTTAACCTTATGCACTTTTTCATTTCTTACAAACTTCGTGGAAATGATGGCCCATTACTAATAATGTCCCAAAAATCAATATTTTTGGCCATAAGGAAGAATCGCATCCTAGTCTTCCAATTCAAATGAACATATTAAATAACATTGCCTTATTAACATTTTACCCCTTTTGATTAGTTGAAGTTATCAATTGTGCCATTATAAATCTTTTTCTCACTAATTTCTTTAGAAATTTAATGTGCATAGAGTGAGCCTAGTTTTAATACTAATTAAAAGTCCTAATGGAACTACAAGGGTGAATTGGGTATTTTAAACATTTCTAAGCTAACCACCTATGATAATTTTATGTATATAAAATCCAATAGCCACAATTTAAACTAGATATTCTGATGATGCTTATGCCAAATGCTCAGAAAAAAGGCAAATACATAACTAATAGCAATTGAGAGATAGAGTAAGGAGGATAGACAAGGGATTTTTATAGTGGTTTAGTAATGACACACAAGCAATTTTTATAGTGGCTCAGCAATAACTCAATTGTCTATATCCATCTCCAACAATCTCGTTGGATATTTCACTATCAATAAAAAAAAAGTTTACAAATATTCTTTGGGTGAAGAGGAACCTTTTAAAAATCTAATCTTTCTTTGGTGAAGGTGAAGAGTACACTTATACAAAAATTTTTAAAAGTAAAGAGGAACCTTCGTAATCAAATCCCAATCCCAACAAATCAAATATTTCTTTTACAAAAACAATTACATTATAAGTGGTGTTGTCACTTAAAAATCCAAAATCTAAAGGGATAAAAGCTAATCAATATGAATGATATGAATACAAAACATTCTTAAAAACTTTGTAAATAAATTACAGATGAAATTTTGTTGGATTGAGAAAACAAAAACCAATCACTTGGTCATAATCAAGGTTTATAAAACTGAACTAGACCGGCTAGTTTAACCGAATTAACCAAAAATTGGCCAGTCTTTCGGTTTTATTCTTTATAATAACCTTTTAAATAAGAAACCGACGGTTAATATAATGACTGGCAGATTTACCGATTTAATTAATTAATCGGTTTTATAATCAAACTAGTACCCAAATTCGTTTCTTTCTTTCTTTCTCTCTCTCTCTCTTTCTCTCTCTCTCTCTCTCCATCAGCATCTGTCTTTGCCATCTCTGCCTCTGTAGCGGTGGCTTATTCCTGAGTTTTCTTCCCCACCTACTCTTCGCCCATTCCTTGCCTTCGCCATTTAGCTAACATGAAAATGCTTAAAATCTATTCTACAGGACTCTCTCTCACCTTCAAAAAGAGCCTTCCTTTGGGAAGCAGATTTGGCTCCACCGTCGCTAACGCTGCTATTGCTGTTGCTACAGTGGAAGTTAACGACATATTTGAAGGGAACCAACGACATTACAGTAGATATGGTGTTGAACTGGACAACTGACGGTAAGTGAGACGGCGAGACTGCGAGTGAACACTGACAGTAAAATCACTACCAGTGACCTGGGCAATAGCAACGATGAGACAACTGCCAGTGACACAGGACTAGCAAAACTTGATAGTAACCCGTCTGACAGTGAGATGGGTGCTATCGAGGTGATTGTTGGGAACAAGGGTAGTGACGATAAGGCAAGGTTGAGTGACGTGATGTTGAGAAGAAAGCAAGGCTTATAGGGCAGGTGGTTTGGTTATGGGTAGATGCAAGGATGGTAGCAAGTGATGGAGAGAGATACAAAGGCCCGAAATACAATAAGTGATCATAATTACATAATTCAAATTGTCAAACCATTTGTGCACAAGGCCATGATTGTCTTGGTTTATTACAAATGTTGTGCTATTTTATGTGAGAAGAAGATATTTATCTGTTTCAAACATTTAATACAAGTGTCCTTTTTACGGTAGGAAGTAGATTGACATTTGGTATTTAACTTCATCTGAAGTTATTAGTCATATTGGGCACACTTCTTTAAAAACATCTTAATCTTTTAATATAATTTTTTAATTGTCTTTCAATCCAATGTTAAGATTTCAACATGAAAATCATCATTCTCATCCTTGAAAAAGTACTCATATTGGGTGTTATAAAGTTCTTTTTAATTGATTAAATTTACTAAATTTTTTTCTTAACAATTAAAATTAAAAATTTGGTTTTTTTTGAAAAAATTTAACTTTTAATTTAGTAAAATTTTGATTAAATTTAAAATTTAGTTATTGTTTTAATATTTTATATTAAGTTTAATTTTAATAAAAATTATTATTATTAATTACATATTAATAGATATTGATATTTTATTTTTATTTCAATCTTATATTTAATTTTTATCATATATTTTTACTTATTTCTATAATTTATATATTTTGTTATTTTATACCGGTTTAATACCAATTTTATAATAGTCTGATACCAGTTGAACATCTAAACCTTAAACCCGTCTCTTTAATGGTTCAATATCCGATCCGATTTTGAAAACATTGGTCATAATAACCAAATACACTAAAAAAATCTAGCTACAAATTCAAAGAGTGCTTTTTTAACTTTCAATCCTTAAAAACTTTTTAAAAACTCAAAAATATTTTTTTAACACACTTAAAGCCTGTATTTATAATTTTTCTTACCTCAAAATGCGTTTGAAACATTAACATAACTATTAGACTAAAAAATTATCATAATAGTATATTAAAAACTAATCATTGCTCGTCTATCATTGCAACATAATAGTAGCTTATAATGATGCCATTAATCCCCACCATTATGCTTCTATATAGACCTCAAACTACAAGGATGTTGTTCAACTCATCCTTGTATAATTCCATTCATCTCCTAAAAAAATAACTTGACTACAATAGCCTATTACAAACAAAGGTGTTAACCATTGTTGTAGGGTGCCTTGTACAAACTTTTTAAAAATTTATTAAATCATTCCAAAAAATACCCAAATACCCAAAACTTGAATTTCATAAGTTTAGAAAGTTTTTATAAGTAATGTTTTTTTTAATACTTGTTATTTGAAACCAAAAATTTAAATTATCTTGATCCATGCAATTTTAAGCTAAATTTGAAACTTTTTCAATTCAAACTTAATTTTAGCCAAAATTTAAACATTATTAAATGATTTATTTCATCTAAAAATAACTCACACAAGTTTTATATTATCCCTAAAGTTATTTTAAATACTAAGATATGTCAAATTAAGTTAAGCACAAAATTTTTCTTGTTTAGTAAAAAATTGATGCCCATTTGAAAAGTTATATGCAACATGAATGCAATTTAAGCCCCTAAGATTATTGAACTTTTAAGTGTAACTTATAAACAAAATTGAAACTTCTTAACTAAGTTTCTTAAAGCTCCCAAGTTGCTTGATTTTTATTTAAGCCCTAATTGGTCTTCAATTTGAAACTTTCTACTTTAAAACATCATCAATTTGTCCTTTAATAACCATATCTTTAAAATCTTACGTTATAAAGCAAATTATTAGTAATAATGATGTTTTATCATTATCAAAAGGAAGATTGGAACATCCTTTGCTTTAACACAGTTCGTAAAGCATAATTAGGTATGGAAACTTATCAATTTATCTTATAACTATAAGCTTATTGGCTAAAAATGGGTTTATAAGACCAAGAAGGAATCCCAGGATGAATTTAAGTGGTTTAAGGCTAGGTTAGTTTCCTTAAAAATTTATTTAAAGAATGGGGATTAACTTTCTTTTCATTTTCAAAGGATGGAATTTAGAGTGATTATGGATATAGTAGCTCACTATAATATAGAGCTATATCAAATGGATATTAAAATTATTATCTTGAATAGAAAACTTTATTAGGAGGTCTATATGGAATAACTTGAATGGATTCATGATGATGGTAAGAATAATTTAATTTATAGATAAAGGAAATGAATATATGAATTACAATAAGCTTCCCGTTGGTGCTACCTAAAGTTTGATGAGATAATTACCTCATTTGGATTTGTCAAAATTCAAGTTAAAAGATGCTTATATTACAAGACCAAGGGGATCAAAGTCATTTTTGTACTTTTGTATGTAGACAATGTCTTACTCATATCAAATGATTTAGGTATGTTATATGTGGTTAAATAACTGTTGTCCAAATAATTTGGCATGAAGGATCTTCGTGAAATGATTTAGGTATGTTACATGTGGTTAAGTAACTGTTGTCCAAATAATTTGGCATGAAGGATCTTTGTGAAACAACTTTTGACCTAGATATTTAGATTCACCAAGATAAATCTCAAAATTTGCTATGTCTCTCTCAAAAGAGATATATTGATTGAGTGTTTCAAAAGTTTAATATGGCAAATTGTAAATCTTGTGTAGCATCGATCTCTCTCAAAGAAGGTTATCTTTGGTGCAGTGTCTAATAGGTGTTTCATATTCTAGTATAGTGAGTAGCTTAATGTATGCTTAGGCGTGTACTGGATTGAACATTGCATTCGTTGTTGTATATTTAGGTAAATATTTGTCTAACCTAGGTATAGACCATTGGAATGAAATTAAATGAGTTTTATAATGCTATCAAGGTGTTAAGGATTATAGGTTAACTTATAGAAAAGTAAAGAATTTGGATCTAATTTAATTGATTCATATTTTGTAATGTATTTAGATGATTAGAGGTCCACATAAGGTTACATTTTATGTAGAAGATGATGCTATTGAATGGAAAAGTGTTAAGGAGACACTTATGACCTCTTCTATGATGCATATTGAATTTTTTAGAGGTTATAAGACTGCTTTATAAATAGTTTGGTTGAGGAACTTAATTTTATAATTATCTATATTTTATTTAGTGGTTAGATCCACACAGTTATACTATAGTGTTTCTTAATAACAATAATAAGAATATTACAAGGTCTAAGCATTTCATAGTCAAGTATTTAACCATAAAGGAATTTGCTCAAAAGGTAGAGCATATTGTAATTGAAATTATGTTGACTAATTCTCTACTTGAGGGACCTTGTTCTAATGTTTTAGAGCGACATGTTTCCAATATTGTTGTAGTGAAGTCCTTTGACATTGTTAATTAGGGATCATTACATTGATTATATATACGATGATCATCATTTTGTTCTCAGTCATACAAACTATTGTGAATTGTCATAATAAAGGTGAAAGTGTTAAGATTTGTGTAAATATTAATCATTTTAGGCATATATAGTTTGACCTTGCTATTATTTCTCATGATATATATAGTTATTTTGAGATATATGCTAATTAACGAGCCATAGTGAGAAGTATGGATTAGTCTTATAAATTTAGGATATATGGTATTAACCCCATATAGATTTATTCTATTGTAATTTAACATATAGTCAAAGGAAATAGGTTTTTCCTAATGCAATTTAGCATACAATTAGATAAAATATATATATCTAATGTAGTTTAAAAAAAAGCTAGAGATATTAAGAATGATAATGAAAGCTTTGCATATCAACGATCATCCATATATCATATTACTTGCAACACTACATTTTTTTCATTTATGTTAGTAAGGATATTATATATAAATGATTTTATTGGATTTTTTTTTTTGTATATGCCTCATGTTTCCACTACTTTTCAGTATCAAAAGCTTTGCAGGAATGAATGGTGGACTTTGATTATTTTTGGAGAAAAATTTTCAAATGATCAACCACTGTAGTTTTCTTCACATAACATTTCTTCATTTTGTTTTGTATTTACTAATGTAGTAATTTTATTATATTTGGAAACATATTAATTACCAAAATTTTAAAATTAAGGTTAAGTAAATTAAATTAATCCGATCAAAGATAACAAAGAAGGCTTAATACAAACCCTAATTGAGTAGACTTAAGTCTAAAGAGGAAAATGATAACTGCCAATATGGTTTGGGTATTCATTAGGTTTACGATGGAGAGATCTAATAAGATTTTACCTATAAATAATGTTAGATATGTTTTGCCTGCTTAAAGTAAATTTCATAGATATACGGTTTCCTTTGACATGTTAGGAGTTACGAGCATCAAGAAAGGTGTAGAAAGATTTAGTTCACTCGATCCAGAGAAACCTCTATAAAGATTATTTGGAAGTCTCAACTACTTACACAAAGGTTGTTCAATTAATTTAGTAGCTTGTCTATATGATGCAATAGTTCACTTAAATGAAATAGATAGCAAAACATATGTATTTTTGCAAGGACTGTGTTCATACCAGTTAATGAATGATATAAAAAGAGCTCAAAATGATTAATTAGAAGTTTGAGGGTTAGAAAGGTGATGAGAGGGAATGGCTCAGATGACTACTAGGGTGGCTCTCAAAATCTCCCTCTTCATCCCCATTGACTTGAACCCTCACTATTTTTTTTACAGTTTTGATTTCTTACTTGCTTTCTTTGGTTAATTACCTAGATATTTTTTTCCATCATCTTTTTATTTTCTTTCCTTTCCCAAGTATATTAATTCCTTTTCAATTTCCTTCTTCTTGCTTTATTATTTTCCTTTTTGGTTTATTCTTAGATGGAACTAGGACCTTCTCATCATGTTCCTTTAACAACGTCTTTTTCTTTAAGCTCTTCTTCACCTTCTCTAGTTGCCATAACTAGTTTGTTGAACAATTAGCTGATTACTAAGGAATTCCCACCTTTGTCATAAGATTGACTGTCTTCTACTGTCACAATTTTAGCATTGAAAGATGATAATGGGAAAGACATTAGAAGTGAGATATTTGTAAGGAATAAGAAAATCTGGCTTCAAGTGGAAGGAGATGGATCCACGGACTACAAGCCCCATTATTGTCCTTTGGAGAAAAAAGAATGAAGGTAAGATTATAGCTTCATTGATAGACATACTTAAAGAAGGAGCTAGTAGATGGGATACTTCTCTTATTGGATTTTTCTTAAGTAAGAGACCTTCTTATCCTAAAATGTAGGTCTGGGTATAGAGTAATTTGAATTAGTTTTGACTACTGGAAACACTGGTAAATGAAATATTTTTGTTTTCAAAGTTAACTATAAGATGTTGGCAATGAAGTTCATTGAAGTTAATCCCTAGCATATAAGCAATCAATCAATTTGTCTTCAGTTGTGGAAGCCAAATCTCCAAACACATGATAATAGACAATTAAAAATTCTTATATAGATGAACATCAATGGTCTACCAATTGAGTATTGGAGAATTAAGGGGAAGATTCATTTGGCTAGCTATGTGGGAATTCCAATTTATCTAGATGATTCCAAAATAGTACGAAATAGGATTAGTTATGCAAGATTTTAGGTGTTCTTACTGATCCTTAGTAGAAATTATCTAATACTATTTGTTTATTGAGATTAAATGAGAGAGAGGAAATGTATGAGGATGTTATAGTGGTCTGTTATCATGGAGACTTGACATAAAACAAAATTAGGATGTGGTGAATCTATTGCTGACTACTAAATAATAAATACCTAACTAAACCTTCAAACTATATAGTAGGGCATGTTAGGGTCGATCCCACAGAGAACTTATTAGTGTCTTTAGCTATCCTTAACAATGTGTAAAAGAAAAAGAAAAGAAAAAAAAATCCAATGGTGTGTTCAAATTAAAATAAATAGAAAATAAAACTAATGAAATTAAACCAACTAAAATAAGAACACAAAATAAAAGGAAACAGATAATGATAATCAAAAGTAGGTAGAAGATATTTTTGGGATTCATGAATTATAGTCGATCATAAAAAACATGTAAATTGTGTTTGTTAGGCTATGTTTTCATGCATTATCATATGATCTTGAATATGATTTAAGGTAAATTTGCTCTAAATTGATGTTAAAGTGCTTAATTATCTTTTAGATTGATGTACAATTTAGATTGAAACATAAAAGAAGAGGAAATCATAAAATTGCGAATAAAAAAATATAGAAAATTGACATTAAATGGCGGTAGCTTTCTCCGCTCTTTAAACTATCAAGAACCTACTTTTTGCTTAATCTAGAGACTTAAACGTGGGGGGTTAAATGACACTATTTTACTATCTGTCAAGTGCTGTTTAAGTACTAGTCAAACTTTTTCTAGCTAAATCTCACATCTGATTGGTTGCAACTTATGCAACTTGATTCCTACTTGCTTTTGACATATAAGAGGGATGTTTGAAGTGAAAAATTGACTAAAAAAAAAAAAAAAAGAAAGAAACACATTTTTAGAGTAGATTTTTAGATTCTCTTAAAGTTTAGGGCTCTTTTCTTGTGTTCTTCATATTTTTTGATTTTTTTTTGTAGATTTACCTTGTTTTGAAGGATTGTAAAAGTTTAATCATGTATGTTAGACCCGAATATTTGTTTATTACTACTGGTGGTGAATTCCAACTTGTATTTTGTATTGAAATCTACTCTTTTCTGTTGTATAAGAACATGGAGAATATGATGAATATGCGTTCTTTCTTGACTTAAATGAGTGATTGAGTTAATTTTTGGTGGAGAAATGGTTAGTAGATGATCTGTGTGCATGCTTATGCATGATTAAAGGGTGTCTTTTACTTATTTGAATGCTTAAAGCTTATCTTGAATGAATCATTTCAGATAAAGATGATAAATGGTTAAGTAGAGGAACAATCACTCGATCTATTAGAAAATTAGTAAATAACTAGAATTTTATCAATACATGACCATTGATTGATTGTTATTAAGGATTTTAATATGCAAAAATGAATCTTTAGATTAATCCTCTTACACTTTAAGCCTACTTTTTCAGATTTATGGATGGACCAAATCATAAACTTGGAAAGTTATAGAAAAGGAATTGAGTTGACTATAACGGTGCCTTGATTTAGTGAAGTTGGATAAGTCTCTCAATCCTTAATTAATCCTCTTAGATAATTGAAAAATAATTTATTAGCCATTCAATCCATTAAGCAATCTTAAAACTCAAACTTTGTCTTCTTTGCAAAATTGGAAGCTTTTAGTTTAGTTTGGAAATTTTAGTTTAATTAATAATTCAATTTGATCTCTTTTGACAATTATGATCCAACTGCCCTAGTAATTGCATTGTTAATTCTCCATGGGATGATAATTTGAGTTTAATTGAATCATTATATTACTTGTGATTGGTATACTTGCCGACTTCTTAGTTTAATTTTTTTTTAAAAGAAAGTGTTTAGTTTTTGAATTTGGAAATTAATTTGGGTATTTTGTTATCAATAGACAACCAATAACAAGTTTTTTGTGCGTTGCCAAGAAGTTAATATAATTGGAATATTAGGAAGACATTGATGACAATTATTCTAAAGTTGTTAACATTGTTCATATTGCTTTGTTTTCTTTTATTTTAAGTGTGTTTCGCTTTTTATTTGTTTGTTTTCTTTTATTCAGTAATTATTTTGTTTTTATTAGTTTTCTTTAATGTTGCATACGAACTCGAAGACAAAAGCTCAAGAAGCTTGATTTTTATCCTGAACTTGAAAGGACATTTCCTAGGTACATATAAAGAATCTAAAGTTAACACATCTTCTAGTAAGAGTCCTAAAGAAGAAAATCCTTTAGAAATGGAACACCAAGAACATTTAGTTGCTAGGAGTCAAGAACAAAATAGAGATCGTACACTGATGGAAGTAACATTAGGAAATAGAACTAGACCTATGGCTATTATTATTAGACATAGGATAGATTTTAATGACTTTGAGGTTCCCCATGGCATTCTTTCTATGATTAAGTCTTCCTAGTTGAGTGGTTCATCTTTAAAAGATCCTAATGACCATTTACACATTTTTATAAATGTGTGTGATCTCTTTGGAAGCCAAGGTATGTCTGATGATGCGATTAAACTTAAGTCATTCCATTTTTCTCTTAGGGAAAAGGATAAAAATTAGTTGAATACTTTTTAGCTTGGTTCCATCACAATATGGAATGGCCTTATGAACCTATTTTTAGCCAAATTCTTTCCACCTACTAATATAGAAAAATTGAAGAATCAAATTTATTCTTTTTCGTAACATGAAAATGGGAGTTTGTATGAAGCTGAAGAAAGATATAGGGAAATGCTTGCAAAGTATCTTGTTAAACCAAGGGTTAGCTCCACCTTTGTTTTGATGATGACAAAGTTTTTCTACTAAAATGTTTGTAGAGTTTGTTGTGTTTGTTTAGTATTTAAAGTGTATGTGATGAATAAGTAATTAAGTTCGTAATTTAGTGAAATTTGCATGACTTATGTAAGTTATGGAATAATGTTTTAGATAAAGATTATATAAATTGAATTTGTATGAATTGATGAAGTATGTAGATAAAGTGAATTAAATTGTTTAGATTATTGTTTTAAGGAAATTTGGTAAACTAGATAAATTGATTGTGTTAAGTTTGTATAATTGTATAAAATGTGTTGAGTTTTGTTTAGGATTGCTTTTTTTGTGATAAAATATGTTGAATTGGGTTAAGTTTGGTTTGATTAGAATGAGTTTGAGCTGAAGTTGTGCTGATCTAGAAGAGGTTAGTCAATCAAATGTATAGATCAATCGATCCACCGAAGGTATATCGAATGACCGAATATACTTGTTGAAGAGAGCATTGGCTAACCAAAAGAAGATCGGTCAACTAAACCTTGGAACCAGTCAATTAAATGAACAATTTCGAAGATTAGTCGATTGGATGATACCTATTGGTCGACTGAGCATGAAGAATACGTAACAGTAACTTTACAACGAGCAGATTCTGTAACAAATATATTATTAAATGAGAATAACGTTGGGAAACGACTAATTGGCCTTGATAATAGTATAAATAGGTGTGTTTTGTGTTGTTTATGTATATAAGAAGTATTGAAAGTGTTTATGCATTATTATTGAGTATTCTTTAGTGTTTAGAAGCTTTTGGTGAAGTTATGGTTAGGAATTTTGTAAGGGTTATTTTTAAACCATAAAAAGAAGAGTGTTATGGCGTTATTCTTGAGCCTTGAAAAAGAAGAGTGATAGGTTATTCCTTAGCCTTAAAAGGAAGGGTTGTGAGGTTATTCCTTAGCCTTATAAAAGGGGGTGAAAGGTTATTCTTAAGCTTTGAAAAAAAAAATTGTGTCGTGTACTTTGTACGCTTGATTAATTAGAAAAAATAAAAAATCTCAACAGTGGTGTTGGGGACTGGATGTAAGGCAAGTGGACTACTCTGGAACAAAATAAATCAGTTGTGTCTCTTCTTCTCTTTCCCTTTTATGTTTATGCATTTATATTATATTGTTTTATTTACTGTTTAATTCAATTGACTAAGAATTTTTTAGCTTCCACGTTTAATTAAATTTATGAAAGACTTAAGTTCAATAATATAAAATAATCTTTAAGAACCTAATTCAACCCCCTCTTAAGTGCCATATAGGGCCAATATATCCAAATCATGGGTTTAGCACTTGTAATCAAGTTGATATCTTTTGTACTAGACTAATCCCCTCTACCCTTAGCATGATAAAGAAGCTTTTAGTTTAATTGAGGAAATGGAAACCAATAGCTTTTAATATAATTTTGAGTGAAATATAAGAAAGCCATTAGGAGCTCACGCCATAAATTACACAACAACATTAATAGCTTAATTGGCTGTTCGTAGTAAGCAAATGGAGAACTTAGAAAAGAAAATTAGTAGTAGTTATTGTAGAAGTCCTATAGTCTGTGAGAGTTATAATAGCACTTTCCATTCGTCTTTAGATTATCAAGTAGGAAGTCCCTTTGTCCAAGACCCTGAACAAACTCAATATGTGAATTTGAATAGGCAAAAGGGAGGCCCATTCTCAAACATTTACAATCTTGAATGGAGAAACCATCCTAATTTCTCATGGAGATACAATTTAAACTACCAAAATCCTTTAGCCAATCCTTAAAGGAACCCTCCTCCTGGTTTTAAACCCAATCCCCCTATCCAAAAGAAGTCTAGTGTTTATGAGACCATGTTTATATACACTTAAGAGACTAGGCAAAAAATGCAAGGCCAATTAAGGGATTTAGCCATCCAAGTGAGTTAGTTAGTGGTGAAGCTCGTCATAAGCTACCAAATAATAAAAATACGTAACTAACCTAACTAAGTAGCTAGGGCAAGTCAAGGTTGATCCCATATAGAGCTAGAGTGAATTGCTATTTCTAATGTTGCCAAAAAGAAAACAAAACCCTTAGAAAAAAAGACATCAAAACTAAATACTAAAAAGATAATTGACGAAACAAAGACAAGTAAAGAAGAAACAAACAAGAAATACGAAAGCTGGGTCTAAGATATATCAGAAATTATAGACTTATAATCGATCCTCGAAATAAATAACTTGCGCTTGGTGTAAGATGCTAGCCTATAGGTTCAAACAAGCTCTCAAACCCTCAGTTCCACCATTTTTAGATAGATCCTATACGATAGAAAACCTATCCCTAATCACGAGGCAACCTAGAATAAGCTCTCTAGATTT
>JAOXYD010033824.1:0-14020 GCA_028565735.1 Pinacopodium congolense | reverse complement strand
GATTAAATGGAGAAAAAGCAAAGTCTTAACCATAACTTTGTTTTGATTTCGTGAAGGACTTTAATCAGACATTAAATCTATTTTTAACCCAATTAAATCATCAAACATCAAATCCATAGCTCCTTTAAACATTTGTTAATTTTTCAGAATTTTTAAAAGTAATCAAAAAAAATTTTTCAAAGTGTTTAGGACAAGTTGTCACCTTTTTAGCCCCTTTTCTAATTTTAAATCAATTTACTTGGATTTTCCTAAATAGTTGTAATCCAATCAACCTAGTAGTTAAGAAAACAATTGCCTGTGGGATCAACACTCATAGCTTAAATTTTACTCCGCGTTATTACTTTTGCGATAGGTGTATTTGCCTCAAAAGTACGTTGGTTTAAAAGTAAAAATCATTTCAAACAACCGTATATTTTCAAAGTCACCTAACCAACGCAACAACTAGCTTAAGCAACAATCTCGCAAGCTCAAATTGTGCAACTTAGATAATTAGAATCCTATGCGAGATTGATTAAGTTTAACTACAAATTCAAGTAGCCTACCGCCACTTATGGTAATTGCTATAAATGATTACATATCACAAGTTTGCGCCTAGCATTTGAACTAGAAATTATATATAAGATGGCCATTCATATGCATTAATCCTTAATTCATGTCATTGAACCAAAATTCTAATTTAACTTTAACCTAAAACACAATTCCCAATTGATTTCTAATCAATTATCTTAATTACAAACCCATTATCCCTTTAATATCTTCAAACCCATAAGAACCTAAGCTAACATAATAAAATAAACACAAAACCCATCATGAAAATATGTAAAATGGAACATAAATGCAAAAAAAAAGAGAATAATACGAGAAATTAAAGGAAATATAACTTTATTAACATAAACAAAGAATTCCATATATAAATAAAAATATCCAAATGAAATAACATAAAAACATAATGAAAATAGGAAAGTTGTAGAAGAAACACAAGAAATATAAAGGAAACAACACCTAAATGGTTAATATAAGAACAAGAAATTGGAACAAGCAAAGATGAAGAAAACTACACTAGAACCCTAAGAAAAACTAAGAAAACAACAAAACAATAGAGGTTGAATGATGAAAATGAGTGGCTCCCCTTGCTCTTTTGTGTTTTTTGTCTCCTTTTGTATTCCTCCTCTAGGTTTTAATGGGTGAAAGATGCTTTTGTCCCTATTTTTTTCGCTGGCAGCATGACATCGCTCAACTGATTAGAGTTATTAGTTGACTGGAACAAAGGGTCGATTGAAATAAAGAAATCAGTTGATCGAAACATTTGCATCGGTCGACCAACCTTTTGGTTATCAGCAGCTATATCTCTAAAATTCTACAGGATCATGCCTTTGCTCCTTTTTGCTCCTAAATTTTCCCTTTTGGACATAAATTGTGTCCTAAATATCAAACTTGCATGTAAACTAAAAAGGAACACAATTTTGGAATTCAAACATCAAAATAGGGATAAATTCACATTGAAATGGATATAAACATTTAAGATAATTCAACCTTATCAAGATGTCACCAAATCAAATCCTCAAATGTTGATCTTACTCTAAAACACATTTATGCAACTTTTATAATCCTTTAAAAAACCTGAAAACTTAAATTACAAAAGATTGAAAATAAAAATCAACAAAAATATCCTAACCTAGCTTCGTTATGAAAACTAAGAAAATAAATGATTTGCTATCCTTAAAATGGATGTTCTTAGTTCCTAAAGACATCCTCTTCTTATAAGAAGTAGCTACAATAGGATAGATGAGACAACTAGCTAGAATTTTTGAAGAAGCTACTAAAAAATGTGTTTGCCGAAGCTCAATAATGATTTAGTTAAAACACAACAACGTCGTTGAAGAGCGGTGGAATTGTCGTTGATGTCATGATCCAGCATCCTTTAACATAACTTTTTGCATCCTTCAACGTGGGTATTCATTTACCGATGCTCAATGACGGTTTAATTAAAGCACAACAACGTCGTTGAAGAGTGGTGGAATTGTCGTTGATGTCATAATCTGGCATCCTTTAACATAACTTTTTGAATCCTTCAACACGGGTCATCCATACCCATGTTAAAGGTTTAGACCCTAATATTTTTGCCTTCTTTTTACATAATTCTTTTTCTCTTCACATCAATATGCAAAATAAACATTCTAAGTATTAATTAAACATTCAAACCCTGAAACAGGGATAAAAAAAACTGTCAATTTGACCCCTATCAATTCCTCCACACTTAAGTGTTTGCTTATCCTCAAACAAACTAATGCATCATCAATTTTTTTAGACAAAATATAATTATCGGAAACTTATCAGATTCTACAAGCATAATTATTGAAAGCTTTTCCTTAATCTTGCAATTATAAAACAAATCATTAAGATGTTATAATAGTCAATTAAGCATGTTAAGAAATAAATGAATTCAAATAACTTATGCTTTTTAAAATTTCAGTCTGAATCACAAAATAATTTCTAAATATAAAATGAATATACAAAAAGTAACATGCATCACCATTTAAAAAAAATCACATCTTTTTTTATTAATAAAATAAAAGCACAAAAGTGAGGATTAGAAACTTGGTTGAGAATTCATGTAGACTTTTTATGTGATAGTGAACACTTTCATACGAAAACCCTTGGTTACTCAACTAAATCACATCACATCAACTGGCTACTAGCACCACTCCATAACTTTAACCTTTTATCACTTAAAAGTTAGTGAAGTGTATTTATTTACTCAATTATTAACAACTTCTTTTTAGCTCTTTTTTTTACACAAGATGATAAAAATGTTTAAAAGGAGTTACAATTCACTCCTAAATACATTTTTTATACAAAGAAGATCATAAGGATCATTAGGTGTTCAAAAAATGAAAAAATTAAAATTCAATTGTTAATAAACATGATTAATTAACTATCAACCAACTTAAATCACAAAAATAATCAAAATTGAAAGGAAAAAGTTTTAGTGAAAAGAAAAAATTTTGAAACATTTCTATGAATTATATACTATAAAGAAAAGGATAACAAAATAATATTCTATAGGACAAGAAATATTTAATTGTGATCAAATAATCTATCCCTTCCCTATGCTTAAATTAAATATCTCCCCAACATTCGCAAATCACAGATAAAGCACAAAATGTAAAAGAAAGAAAATGAGTACACCTAGATAAAGATGTTATCATGAAAGTGATTCATTGATATGAATTATAGCCATCTGAAAATCAAGGAAAAAGCATAAATGCACCAAAGACAGAATAAAACACACAAAATTAAAAACAAGCACGTCAAAAGCATATCAATTTATTTAAGCATACTTTCCTACATCTACTGTTGGGTTGCCTCTAATAAGAATGACTTTTATCATATTTTGTACACAAATTTACTTAATTTCATTCCTATTATTGGTTTAAAAATTCTTAATTTTTGTTATATTGTTCTTAATCAAGAGGTTACCCCTTTTTTTTTTAATGAATTCTAGAATAAGAAATGAGATGATGGAATTAATTATGGAGTAAAAGCCGATGGTTACTTCAATATGGAAAGAGAAAAAAAAAAAGCTTTTAAAACCTTGGAAGACGGTTGCAGCTTCTTTTACCTTGGAGAGTAGCTTGCTTTCCTTGGAGAGTTGACTGCAATGCTTTCCTTGAAGTTTCCTTGTCTTTTTTTTTTTTTAGCTTTCCTTGTTCACTTATTTTACTCGTTCTTTCCTAGGTAGGAATATTTGGGTTACATTTTATTTTTCATTGTTTCTTTTTATTTTCAAGTGTTTTATGTCATTATGTTGAATGCTTTCATTTTTAATGCCTTAGTTTAATGCTTTCCTGGGTAATAATATTTGGGTTACGTTTTATGACTTTTTATTATATGAACTTAGGATTTTTACTAATGGATGGCTTTATTTGGTTTTCCAACATCTTATTATTCAATTTCCATCCCTTATTTGTGTTATTTTAGTTTGTTTATTGTTTATTTATCATTTGTTTTAGTTAATTTCATAATGTTAGTTTATTTTTTCTTGGGTTGTAAGGTACATATGGGATTTTGGATGAATAATTGTGAGAATTGATTGGACATTAGGTTTTAGGTTAAGGTTGACTTGTAATTTTGGTTAAATGACATGAATTAAGGATTTATGCATAGGATCGATCACCCTAGGTATACTTTCTAGTTCAATGTCTAGGAATAAGTTTGAGATACGTAATAGCCTTAGTAATATACGTAAGTAGCAATAGGTTAATTGGTTTTGTCAACGAACTTAACTAACTAATTTACGTTTTCAATTCTCTAAGTTACACAATCTGAGCTTGTGAGAATGTGGCTTTGGTTAGTCGTTCCCTAATTTTTAATGTTGTTATACCATTAAATCTAGAGAGATTGTTTGAGGCTATCTGGTAGTTATGGATACTTTCAGAGCTTGTGGGATTTATCTAAAGTTGGAGGAACTTAAGATTCAAGAACTTGTTTTTATCTATAGGCCATGATCTTACACCAATTACAATCTATATGTTTCGAGAATCAATTACAATTCTTAAATCCTGGATATATTTTCTGCCCAGCTCTATTTTATTGTTATCTATTTTTTGCGTTTTGCGTCCTTAGTGTTTTTTTTTTCATTTATTATCTTTTCTAGTGCCTTTGCATTTGGGTTTTTTTAAATTGTATTTTAGTGAAACCTTAGGAATAGATTCTAAACACAGCCTACTCTCAGTAGGGATCAACCCTGATTTTCCCTATTATATAGTAGGTTAGTTAGGTATTTTATTATTTGGTCAGCTCACCACAACTCTACCAGCCTCTCAAAAACTCTTTTTTAAGGTCTTTTAGCTAGGCCCTAGGGTTAGAGAGCTTTCAATCTTAACCTAAGTCCAACACCTAATGTCTCATCTTCATTATTGGTATAATGACATAAACTTTTTTGGAAAGTTTCCTATACCATTTAATGGGGCCCTAATTTCATAATTCCTACCTTGAACAAACCCCATGTGAAAAATTCTAGGTAAACAACTCTCGACATAGGATTAACAACTGAAATACCTATAAAATCCATGCTCTCAAATGCTACCTTGGACTTTTTAATAACCTCACTTTTCATAATGTTTTGACCTAGCTTAATTGTAGGCTCATTACTAAATATTTCATTAATTTGACTCTCAATATTCTAGTCATCACTCTTAGATTCAACAGCTTCCAACTCAATATCACTTAAAGCTAGTGTAGGCTAACCACTATTACTTTCTAGCTCACTTGAGTCCTCCATGGTTCACTGATCTTATTTAGATTGACACTCCTTAGGTAAAGATCCTAGAAACACAGCCTTATTAAGCTAAGAATAATCAAGGTGATCCATCTAACTATAGGTGTAATCATCTAAGCACTTAGATTATTGTTCATGAAGAAAACTTGAAGGCTATTCAAAACAAGATGGATTAAGCTAATAATAGTCAGGGCAATCATTATACTTAAGGGCACAAGTATATTTAAATTGTTTGAAAAGGTTTGTCCAACTATCGCCCTAGTTAACTTTAGACTCATAACACTAGCAATCTTGCTAATGATCCTATTTCCACCACATCTTCTTAATGACTAAAATAATTCCCAAAAACACAACTCTTTAAAAAAAACAATAACACAAAGAAAAAATAAAAAATTATAATATAAACATCAAACACAAAAAAATAAGGAAAATAACATATGAAAGAAAATAAATCCCTAAAGTAATTGACACCAATATATTCCTAATATTACAATTACAATTCCTCAGCAATCGTGCTAAAAACTTGTTGTCATTGGTTTTTATAAAAAATTAGAACAAATAATTGATATTTTTACACACAATTCACTATTAATTTAAGACCAACCTTTTGGCTAGTACACCTGTCGCAATAGGTAATATAGTGGAGTATTTTTAAGACTCTAGATATCGATCCCACGAGGAAGTATTTATGATGTAAGTGTTAGTATCTAAAGCACACGAATTGAAAATTAATTAATTGAAACCTAAATTAAAACCTAGAAAGCTTCCAATCAATTGCATAGGAGCTCAAGTTTATTTAAACTAATTCCAATTAATCAATCAAGGTTGAGATGGTTGATGACTTAATTTATTTAGAGTTCGTGATGCTTGATCTAAGGTATCTTCATGAAATCAAAACAACTATGGTTAAATCACTACCTTACATCTATTGGTCCTATATTGAAGTTCGATCATGCATTAGACTTAGGTAATAGGCCTAAAGATCAAGAAGTCTAGCCTTAAAATTTCCTATTTCAAGACTAGCACCTTTACGATTAACCAAAGTTTGGCCATCCACTGATTTAAAGTAATTTGTTTATGGATTTATGTAATAACCTAAGTAGATTTCTTAAATCCTAGATTATCTAATGACTTTATCTTCAGTGATCGATTTAAGACAAGTATTAATCATTCAATAAATAAAGATTATCTCACTTAAACATTAATTAACACATTAAACCAATCTGACTTAACTAAAAATTAATATTAAGCACATAAATTAATCATAGAGTAAGAAATAGTTACCTTAAATAATAAAATTTGATTAATTAACAATAATAACAATATATAATGAAATTAAGAGTTAGATGTCACCAAATCAAATCCCTAGATGATGATCTAGCTCTAAACCATGCTTATGTAGCTTTTGGAATCCTTAAAAAAAACTTGAAAACTTAAATTATAAAAGATTTAAAAAAATAAAAACAACCTAACCTAACTTTAATAAGAAAAACAAAGAAAATAAATGAGTTTCTATCCTAAAAATTGATGTTCTAGTGCCTAGAGACGTCCTATTCTTATAGTAAGCAATTGTAGTGGATTGGAGGAGACAATTAGCTAGAATTGTTGAAGAAGTTGTTGAGAAATGCATCTATCGATGCTCAATGGTAATCTAGCCGAAGTGTAATGACACTATGGAAGAGAAGTGAAACCGTCATTGATGTCATGATATGGCATCCTTCAACGCAACTTTCTGCATCCTTTAATGTAGGTTTGCCAAACCCATATTGAAGGTTTAGACCTTATTACTTTCACTTTCTTTTGCATAATTCTTCAAGAATTCACATCAACCTAAAAATTAAAAATTTCTAAACATTATTTAAACATTTAAACATTGAAATAGGTGAAAATAGACATCAAACAACATCCAAAAATATTATTAATTTGGCCTTCAACAATGACTAGAGAGAAGAAAGATGAAAAGAAGATTACTCTTTAAAAACCTAAAAGATATGTCCCATATAGGCATAAATCATATTTAAAAATATCTTGTAATAAATCTTAGAAACAAGAGAGTCTTGCAAATCAGCTAACAATTTCCCTTTCTAATTAAAAAACAAATAGAACATGTAACTTTTTTCTAAAAAGTTCTAGTGGAAGTTAATTTCATAACTGGAATCCATAAATTTAGATCTAGTCATAACATTTGCCTATGTTTAATCAATGGCAATGCTTTGACCTTACTAGTGCATTTTCCATCTTTAAGTGTGAATTTCATTGTCCATTTTACCTTTTTTAATATTGATTTTTGTATTAATAGTTATATAAGCTCCTTATTTGAAAAAGATGAATAATTCCATTAGATTGAACGTAATTTTCACACAATAAAGGAAAGATGTAAATAAAAATAACAACAATTATAATCACTATCAAAACCCCCATATTAATGTTTTGCTCATACTCGGGCAAATCACTATTTTTATTTAAATCAAAACAACCAAAAGACTTTATTTCATGTTATGATAGGCTGCAGTTAAGGTGAAGAATAATGAATATGAAAGGTTTAAACCATAAACATGAATAAAGAATTTAATCATATGTAGGGAACAATAATCCAAACAAATACCATAATTCTTATTATACTTAAGAATATGAACCAATGCTTGGATTAACCACTTTCCTATGAAAAATATAGACCTTATACTGAATTTCTTTCTATTATTTTCTTTTTTATTTTTTCTCCTTTTGTCTTTTTCCTTTTTTTAAACAAATAATTGAACAAACAAGGGAACAATGATCTAAGCATGAAGGAAAACATGAGAATTAAATGAGTAGTGTCAATGATTCCAACAAGAAATTTGGATGAGTATGTGACTTAAATCTTTATTGTAAATGTCCTACTAGTAAGGATATTTAATGATATTGTTAGGCTTGTAATGTGTTTTTATTATAAATAAAAGAGGCTTATGGCTTTAGGGTTGACTAGGTTGGCCTTTTGAGTTTATGGTTTAAACTGAAGAAGGGCTTTATCATTTTAGTATATTCATATATCAATGTAGTCTCAAAATGGTTCAAAGCAAGTTCTAGAGATATATTCACAACAAATAATACTACATGTTAAAAAAAATATTGATAGCACCTTAGTTATACATCTTTTAGTCATGATTCATAATGATTATCTTATACTTGAGAGGTAATTCCATTTGATTTGGGTGCACATTCTATTAATTCTTGAATAATACGTTGCTTAAGTTGTTGTGAATGATTGTTCATGTTATATAGAATTTTAGTGAAGAAGTTGAGGAACTTTTGGACCTATAAGAGGTGTGGGATCAATTTAAGAACTTAGAGCATTATGTTATGAAGATCCACACTAATTTTCAAGGTCATATGATAAGCCATTAAGAATAAATCAAAAGAAGAATAAGAGAAGCTCAAACAAGCACTAGTTTGGGTACATGTGACTTTAGTGATGCATTAGGTGTAATTATAAAGTTCAGATTGTTATGAAATTTCTTAGGGATGCAAGAATATTATATGAGGAACCTACATATCAAATTACATCACCATAAAAGATGTGTAAGAGAAGTTATAGCTAAAAGATCAAGAAGAGCTTAAAGCTATCAATACAAGTCATGATGGCCTTGCCTCTCAGGACAACAATGCCACAATCATGGCCTAGTGGTCTTGAAACCTACCTGGGAAGCTTAAAACATGTGTCACTTTGGGGTGTTTTATCACTCAGGTGTTGTCATTCCAATCAGAAGGAGCTTTCCTTAAGATTTTAAAAATAGTTTTGGAGGCTTTCCAAGGGGAGGAATCAAGATCAACATCGAACTTCAAGAAAAACACCTAAACTTGAAAAAATTCCAGCACAAGGGAGTGAAGAGAAAAGTGGCACGTACACTAGTTTTTATCTCTTCTTCTCTTTTACTATCTTTTTGCATGGATATTGTGTTAGTTGAGAGATTGATTAATACCATAAGTGACTAAAACATATTGTAGGAATTGCTTTTTGAACTACTTTTTTAAACTGATCTTGTTAATTTGATGAACGAATGTTTATGAAGTTTATTGTGCTTAAACTTTGCAATATATTGAGAGAATGAGCTGGGTAATTTTTGTTTGGTTATGCATTGAGAGTTTCCACCCAATAGACCTACAAATATGAAGTTGATTAATTGATTAAAGAAAAATCTTGATTAATTAATTGATTGCCTATAGGATTACTTCACAGCTAGATGGATATTTAGGATAGGTATGTGGAGAGATTAGAAGAGTAATCCTATTTAATTTGGCTAGGAAAACTTAGTTACATCTTCAAAGAGTGTGACTAAATTATGAGGATATCTTGGTCTAAATATAATTAAATCAATGAGATAAGAGGGAAACAAAATTGGGATAAAAGTGATTCCTAATCTTTAATCTTGAAGTCAAAAGCTCTTATGCATTGCTCTTTTACTTGTTCATTATTAATTTTTTCTATTTAGTTTATTTTACAGTATTTTTTTATTGAAATTTGCTTTAGACAAAGTTTAACTTGAATCAAGTGATGATTAAACATAATCATTATAGGATGATATCTATTATACTTCAAATTTATGACTTGTTCACTTGCAATACTAATGTAAAATAAGCTAGTGTTTGCGTTAGCGAATTAACAAGTATAGATTGTCATGAATTTTTTAATATTCTTTAGCTTAAAATTCTCACAAGCTAAGCCAAGTCCCCTCAAGTACATAAAATACTTTATCACTCAATTGTCAAAGTTCATTTAAGCTCATATCTCTAGTTCAATCAGCCATTCAACATGTTTTTCTCTCATACTTAATCAATTTAATCACATGGAATACGTACAATTCAATTCACTTAAAATAAATCTAATGTAAAATGTTTGGTTGAATAATCCTAAGTACAAGAATCAATAAAATACTCCTTGAATTATGTCCAAACATCCAAGTTGAAAACATAAATTTATGATAAAAAAACAAACATAACCAACAAATAACAGAAACATGGTCATAACTAAAATGAACCTCGTTTAAATTTAAACCAAATATTATGCTCGTTAATTAAAAAATTAAGTAGATCAGAAATCTAAAAAACATAGAAAATGACGGACTTCAATGAATTTTTATTAAAGAGGGAATGTTTACAGTAGTTATGAGTGGAAAGATAAGAGGACATGAAACCTTGAGGCACCAAGAATGACATCAGATTATGTTCAATTATATTTAACTTCCTTTCAATTATATCAAATATTGGCCTATAAGTTCCAATGATGGAGAAATAAAATATGAGGATGGAATGTTTTTCTGAATATAACCACTACTTGTGGCATTGTTGTTTAATGTTTTCTCTCTTTTTGATAGCTTTAAAAGAAGGCAATGTTGATGGTCCTAACAAAAAAAAGTTGAAAATTCCACCTATCTTCTTCGCCACAAGGCCCTCTTACTCTAAGCATAATGTCTATTAAGAGTCTCCTTCTCACAAGCAAAATTCATATTAATGATAAAAATATCAAGCAAATCAATATTAATCATAAAGTGTGTGATAAAGTGGCCTAAAATCATAGGCCTATTCTTCTTTAGAATGGCAATCTTAAATTGAATTAGTAGACAAAACCTATATTAACCTAAATATTTTATTGACTTGAACTTAGAAAATGTGCTTGCACTATCTCTCCTGCATAAAAAAAGGAAAGCAAGTAAACACTAAATATAATGAAAAATAGGATTATATAGGAAATAACTCCTTAATGCACTAGGATTATAAGCATATTTATTCATGGACAACCTACTCCAAAATAAATAGCATTGAAAATCAACTCTAATTACATTTAGAGTGAACATAACTCTCACGTTTTTCATCATTTTTCTCTAAGAAACCTATGAAGATATTAAATGCTGTGATAGAAACTACAAGTTCCCTCAACATTAATATAAACACCACTATGACTTTAGTAAACAGATCAAATTAGTTAAGGTCATTAAACTGAAAAGTAGTTTAAAATTCAAAAGTTTATTCAATTAATGCAAGGAATTTTGTACTAACAAAACTATGCCATCCCATTCAATCAATCAATTCATTAAATTTAGTATGAATAAGAATAAACTTACATGCTTGAAATTTTTCTCTCCCTAATCAAGGAATACCAATTTTTGTCCTTTACATATGTGGAAATTGTATAGCCTCCTAATTTCAATTCAAACTATTAAAAAAACTTCACTTGGTTTTTTATTTGATAAAGAAAAATATGGGATCACGATAAAAAAAGGAACAGTTAGTGTTTCTACCAGCAATGATTTTGATATATCAGTGTATGGCTGTAGGGGCGGTAGATTTGTTGCCTCTTAAATTCCTTAGTTTTATATGGTCTTTGATGATGTCATAGCCTTATATTTTCCTTTCTCTATTAAATTCATGTTATAAATAGAATTTGGAATTGGTGTTAATAAATATTGACAATGGGAAGTAGGTTAGAGGCATAAGTTTGGCATAGTGGCAACAGTGAGCATTAGTTATGAGGAAGTAGTTAACAGTAGAGTTACTAGATTTACATATGGCGATAGATAGCTAGAAGCAGGCAACTAAGGGAGGTGATAGTGGCTGATGAATCTAGTAGTTTGGGTAAAGAGCAAGGTTTTTATAGGAAGCGTGAGCATTTATAGTTGGTGATATCTAAGGCAGACGATTCTAGCAAAGAAATTGGCAATCCAAATCTAGGATATTCATATTTAGGTAGCTATATAGAGGTGCATTAAATAATGATAATGAAATAGATAAGATATATTTTGTCTCTAAAAATGATCTAAACTCATTATTTATATAATTGAGACTCGTTTTCACCAAAAAAGAAGTTGATAAATCAAAATAATAAAAATTATAGCCACTATCAAATTTCTTTTAGAGGTCTAACTTCCATAGTGGATGTTACTAATACTCACTATTAAGATACTTGAGGAAGTCCTTATGTACCTTTAGTTACTTACCTAAGAAGGCTAAAACTATGGGTAAGAAAGGAAGTTGAATCCCTTCCCCTTAAGTTTTATAATGCTTATAGTTTTTACTTAAAATACTTGGGGACCTAATAACATTGCCAAGCTATAAGTTACTAGAAATTTCATAACCTTCCTTATTATAAACCACATTTATTTCTCATTCAATAAGCTTTAGCTCAGAATCAACAAATAAAGACCTAAAGTTCATTCATAAAAAATATTCCACAACTTTAATATCAAACAATTTTAATAAATTAATCAATAAATATTTTCAAATCCAATAAAACCTCTAAGAAAAAGAAATCAAAACTTATTAACATACCAAAATAAACATATATATTGCATCTAAAGCCATTATGACATGCTAGCTTGCTTAACATAGTCAATGAGATGAGAACTAGAACATTAAGGAGAGATCAACTACTATAATCTACTTCCCAAAAACTTAAATGATAGGGAATAAGCTATCAACTTAGTAAACGGTAATCGAAATGTACCTATTACATAACACACATAATATATAAGTTCTCACACATGTAGAATTTATATTTACACATATCAATAGCTAATACAACCAGAAAATTAATCATATTAGAGCATGCAACAATTAAAAGTATTCTTTGTTATATTTCACATTTTAGTTTATTTATCTTTCAGCATAAAAGGAACTAAACTAATTGATCGATTAATCATATTATAAAATGTAAAAATTATAAGATTTTGTATTCTATCTCAAATTCTAGTTTAAGGCCTTGCTTACTTAGTAGAGCTATACTCAATGGTTTATCAAAAAATATTCTCATAAAATATATCATCGTAGTAAATCATATAGGGTACCTCTTCATCACTATAGATACCCTAGCACCACCTTGATCTCTAGTAAATAACGCACAAGGTATTCCCCACTTCTGGAATACTCTGACACATTCCTTATGGATAGGTACCTAGCAAATAATTCACAAAATATTCCCTACTCTTAGTATCATAAATTATACCTTATTAAGGAGTATTATATCTTTTTTTACAGCTCATCCTAAATCCACAAATTATGTAAAAATCACCAAACTCAAACATGTCTGGCCTCTAATAGTATTTATACAAACAGGTTGAAATAACTCTACAAGTGATGTAGGGAAGGGTAAGGTAGGAGCACTATCTCCTTTTAAGCCTAATCCTATTTATAATAGAGTTTAATAATTTTAGTAATTTAATGGAAATATAATTTATATTCTAATTAAAGTTATAATTAAATACCAAATAGTCCTAAATAATATTTAAGATTTAATATTTTTCCTTATTTATCGTATATATTATATTTGTGCTTAAGGTTTCTCAAACTTTACAATCCAGTTTAAATTAATTATTTAATTAATTTTTAATCATTATTTATGTATGATCTATTAGATTCCCTAACATGTCACCAATAAATGTAAGTTATAACTCAAAATTATATATAGGATTTTATGAATTAAACTCCTTTAATTTGTTTTTAATTCTTTAATTAAATAATTTGTATTTATAAATCAAGTTTACCATTTAACAGTACATCATAAGCAACCAAATATTACAAATGTCAAAGTATTTTTGACCAACCTTTATGTTCATAATTTTTTATATAATTCAATCATTTCATCCTACAATGTTTCAATCAAGGACAGAGTATAAAATTGTTAAACCAAAGGAGATTCCAATCTTGGTTTTGATGATAACAAAACATGTTTGATTACTAATGGTTTGAGTTTATGATGTTAATCTTAAA
>JAOXYD010033794.1:0-14021 GCA_028565735.1 Pinacopodium congolense | reverse complement strand
AAACTTCTTAAGAAAATTCAGATTGTCGGAT
This sequence comes from Pinacopodium congolense, assembly GCA_028565735.1. Taxonomy (NCBI): domain Eukaryota; kingdom Viridiplantae; phylum Streptophyta; class Magnoliopsida; order Malpighiales; family Erythroxylaceae; genus Pinacopodium; species Pinacopodium congolense. Next base: position 13,990 of record JAOXYD010033794.1, on the reverse strand, counting down.
ATACTCTAAATTCTCATAGTGGATTTAACACTTCATTATTTGAAAAACTAGAAATAAAACCTAAAAAGCACCATATGTATTATGGAATACATATTTAATAAAAAGCTTTGCAGATAAGTCTTACACAAATCAAAGTTAATATTCCTCTTTTAACAAAAAGAGATATACGACAAAAATTAGATAGAGTACCAACTAATATACGCAAAACTATTGGATGGGTCCATATAGGGTCTATGCAAATTATTATTAGATTCACATTCCGGGAAGGAAGAGATACGCCTCTAATAATTGCTGTTTTAGATAATAGAATGAAGAAAAGAGAACAAGCATGTCTTGGAATTATTCAAGGAAATTGGATATATCAAAAACTTATGTTTACAATTTATCCAAAATTTGGATATCATCTCGATGATACTAGTTTTGACAAAACCTTAACTCTTGTTCAGGATTTTAGACAAAGAGATCTAATGAATGAAGGTAATAGACCTTATTCCATCACTTATAGATTATCATATGCTTTGTCAAATACTCATCACACTGAATGTAATGCTTTAGCAGACAATATAGATTATCCTAAATTATTTGAAGAAATTGTAAGAAGTTATCCTCCAAACTTTGCTCAGATAAATGAACTTAATGATGATTTTGTTTTAAATTTACATCTAAAATAACAAATCGATTCTCATAATCGTATAAGACCCAAATTATCTTATACTGATACTAGAGTAACCTGAACATTTAGTTCCTTAAGATTGTATAATAAAAGAAGTTCTCACTCATTAGAATTATTTGATTTAGAAGATTCATATACATATACTAATTTTAATGGTGAAACACATCAGATATCTACTATAGTAGAAGCAAATATTAAATTAGGACAATGTACTATCCCAACAAGATTATATGTTGCTACAGAAAGTAATCCTTTTGTAGATATTATGTTAGGAACAAACTTTCTTGATAAAGTTCAACAATTTAAGATTACTCAGCATGGGATTACAATTACATATAATGATAATGTTATTTATATCTCTCAATGACACATAACACAAGTATATATCTTCCCATATGAATCACTTATCCTAACTATAAAGCAGAGTACTTTGCTGCTTACATAGTTATTGGAGCCGGTTCTTGCTTATGTAAAGATACTTGTTTTCCTTCCCAATATCATTAAGATATTCCTAATATTATAGGTCTCGATATTTCTCAAAATCGTTTTCACCTTTCACATGGTATTCTCCAATCTAAGATATTATCAGGTGCATTTCTCATTGCATGCCCTCCTTTTTATTTCCATAATAGTGGTCCTGATATTTTACTTGGCAATAACTTTCTTCAGTTATTCCATAAGATTATTTTTGATACTATGAAGTCTCAACTTCATTTGAAGACCCCTTATGGCCATTGGCTTGTTGTTACCTGTCTTAAACGGGCTTGTAGTCAGTATACTCCTATTCCTTTTATGCCTCACCCAGCCCAGTGTGGTGATATTGGTTATCAACCGCATCCCATTTTAGGAAAAGGAAAACCTCTCTTAAACCTTGATTCATATATTCCTCAATCACTTTGTCAACTGAAGATGATTCATGATCAATATGAAGTAGTAAAAACCAAGATAAAATGTAACTATTTTGATAATCCTTTACAATTTTGGTCTAAAAATATATCAGAAGCACATTTAGAAATGATTGATAAAAATAAAACTATTAGAGTAACAGCAATAAGATATAGTATCAAAGATCAAGAGGAATTCCGTAAACAAATCAAAGAGTTAGAAACTATTAAGATAATTCAACCTAGTATTTCTCCTCATTCTTCTCCAGCCTTCATGGTTAGAGGACATACCGAGCAAGTACGAAATAAAGCACGAATGGTAGTAAACTAAAAAAGTTAAATGATAATACTATCTTTGATGGATATTTTCTTCCTCATAAAGAAACCTTAATTAATATCACTAGAGGAAAACAAATATTTTCTAAATTTGATTGTAAAAGTGGATTTTGGCAAATTATAATGCATCCTAATAGTATTGCATTTACTACTTTCTCTACTCCTCAAGGACATTATGAATGGCTTGTTATGCCTTTTGGATTAAAAAATGCTCCTCAGATATTTCAAATAAAAATGGATAATATTTTTAAATCATTTAATTTTATTCATGTATATGTTAATGATATTCTGATTGCTAATTCTTCTGTTCAAGAACATGTTAAGCATCTTGATATATTTGCAGATTTTTGCTTTCAATATGGATTAGCCTTATCAGAAAAGAAAGCTAAGATTGGTCATAATGTAATAGAATTCTTAGGTATGGAAATAGATGGTAATGGCATTAAGTTACAACCTCATATAATGAAAAAATTACATCAATTTCCAGACAAACCATTAGATAAAAAACAAGTATAAAGTTTTTTAGGTGTATTAAATTATGCATAAGATTTTATTCAAAATTTAGCTGAATTAAGGCAACCAATTCAACAATTACTCAAAAAAGATCAAAGATTTGATTTAACTCCTTATTTAATTAATCAAGTCAAAAGGATGAAAGCATTTTTTTTAGATTTACCAAAATTACATTTTCCTTTTGGTGAAGATAATTTAATTTTAGAAACAAATGCATCAAATAATATTTGGAGTGGTGTTTTAAAGAGAATAAAATATAATGAAAATAAATTCAAGATAGCAGAAGAATTATATAGATATACTTTTGGATCTTTTACAGATACACAAAAAAGATATCATATAAATGAAAAGGAATTATTAGCAGTTGTCAAGAGTTGTAAAAAAATTTATTATTTTTTACTACCTAAAAGATTTCTTTTACAAACTGATAATACACAAGTCAAAGCTTTTATTCATAATAATCTGCCTTCAAAGCCTAAATATAAACGGTACATTAGATGGCAAACTTATTTGGCTGAATATACATTTGATATTAAGATTATTAAATCTAAAAAAAATGTTCTTGCAGATTTCTTAACCTGAGATGGTTTTACTCAGTCCTAAAGACATTTTTTCGCTGCCCCTATTCATTAGGATCTTGCGAATCTGGAACAAAATCAACATTATCAGTATTATTACTATTATCACAATTCGACGATGAACTAGATGAAGAATTTTTTTCTTCATTTATAAAATGATTTATATTAGATGGAGGAGATAGTGGCTCAAATAATATCATTTTTTGCTTTATCTTTTGTAAACTTTCAATCATATCATTAATTAATATAGATCTATATAACTTTTCATTTCTATGAGATAAATCATTGGTATGCATTTTAGCAAGCACTTTGTCAAGTTCCCTTATCATATCATGTATATCAATTTCAGTATCCATATCTATTTCATTCATAACATATGAGAACTGATATAACCAATAACTCATACTGAGAATATTTGAAATTTTGTAGATCTTATACTTCAAGTCATAGGTGCAACATGCTTCCTTACCAAAACGTTTTGACCGAAGATAATCTGGGTATTCGTCAAGACTTTTACTAGGTGTTGCAGCCCCAACTTGTGAACAGGTAACTTCCCTGATGTTCCTTCAGACTATCCCAACTCAACCTTGGTTCATTTCCTATACTAGGCGTAAGCCTAAGTATGGAAGATATGGACTTATGAAAGTAGAATAAGATCTTACAGAAAAAGACTTTATGTATTCATATATGAGTAATGTACAAAAGGTTGTGAAAGAACTAAAAACATAAGGAAGATGATAGTAGTTGTTTTTCGGATTCCTCTAACACACACAGATGAGGCTTATTTATAGTTTCCACAAGCGGACTTCAAGTCCGGAACTTAAATGAATTACATTATCATATAAGATAGAATCTACTTTTAGGTCAGAAATATCTGAAAAGTCACCTAATGGTCGACACCTTCAGTCTCATCTTAGTCACATCTTGTCATCTTTAGTCAGAATCACTATAAAGGTTGACACCTGAGGCAGAATCTTTCTCCTTTCTCCTTTTCTCGTTATCTTGTTGGCAAGCATGGAAAACATCTTTAGTACGCTTATACATCTGGCAGAAGATTTTCTGTGATTCGGGATGAGATCGAATCTCTCCTATTTCAAGTAGCTTTATCTTAAACTTCATATAATTATCAGCAGCATTGGGGGTTCTTTTTGCAAAAGAAATCATCATGGAAGACAATGGGTTTTTACCACCATAAGTTCAAAATCCATGTTTAAACGCGGCTTCCATACTAATCAGTAGGGTTTATAGCCCAAGTCCATGGTGATAGTGAATATCATGCTCGCAATATTTTACAAAGGGCTTCCTTATCTTGGTGTCCACTGTGATCAACATTTCATCAGCCTTCATTAATTAGATGAAGTGGAAAGCATCATATCTTTCTTCTTCAAAGAAATAAGGTCCCGAAGATAAAAACTTAAGAGCTAACAAATCATTTGGTGTGATTATCGGGTTGTTCATGTAGAAGTCTTGGACTCCTTTCATTATCCAATGTGGCAGTAATGCTAACTTAAGGAAATGAGGATTAGTGAGATAAATAGTGTTGATAAGACCGAAATCATACCAGTCCCTTATCAATTAAGGATCAGCTCCTTGAAGGAAATTCAATCTAGGATAGATTCCTAAGAAATCAATATAATAGGTTTCCTTATTTTCCAAAGAATATAGTTCCTTCATATACTCATAATGAGCTTTTATCACTGGGTGTCTCTCTTGAAGAGAAGCTACAGGTTGATGCACTAGGTGTTCAATAATTGAAGAAATCTTCCTCTGATAAGTTTGTGATGAAGAAGGAGACTGTGATGTCTCTGATCTAAGGGAGATATTGTCAATACCTTTGGAAAGGCTAGGAGAAGAAGGTGTCTGTATCTATTTATTTTTCTATTTATCAGGTGTTGGAGGAATCATGGATTCTGAGGGAGAGGAAGAAATTGAATTATCACTTATCTGTAGTTTAAAAACTAATCTCACAAGTTGTTACTCATAGAATGTATAGTTGTTTAGTCTTATCTAGAAGATATTTCCCATCGAATGAAGGGAGTTACTAATCTCAGAATGTATCAAAGGAAATTTTGATATTTCCATCAAGTCTTTTACTTGTTCTGTGCATACATCTATTTCTTCTGACATTTTTGCCAAAATCTGCAAGACTTCGTCTTTAGGACTGAGTAAAACCATCTCTGGTTAAAAAATCTGCAAGAACATTCTTTTCAGATTTAATAATCTCAATATTAAATGTATATTTAGCCAAATAAGTTTGCCATCTAATGTATCGTTTATATTCAGGCTTTGAAGGCAGATTATTATGAATAAAAGGTTTGACTTGTGTATTATCAGTTTGTAAAAGAAATCTTTTAGGTAGTAAAAATAATAAAACTTTTGACAACTCTTGACAACTGCTAATAATTCCTTTTCATTTATATGATATCTCTTTTGTATGTTTATAAAAGATCGTGAAGTATATCTATATAGTTCTTCGGCTATCTTTATTTTATCTTTATTATATTGTATTCGCTTTAAAACACCACTCCAAATATTATCTAATGCATCTGTTTCTAGAATTAAATTATCTTCATCAGAAGGTAAATGTAATTTTGGTAAATCTAAACAAAATGCTTTTATCCCTTTGACTTGATCAACTAAATAAGGAGTAAATTCAAATCTTTGATCTTTTTTAAGTAATTGTTGAAATGGTTTCCTTAACTCGGCTAAATTTTGAATAAAATCTTATGCATAATTTAATATGCCTAAGAAACTTTGTACTTGTTTTTTATCTAATAATTTATCAGGAAACTGATGTAATTTTTCCATTATATGAGGTTGTAATTTAATTCCATTACCATCAATTTCCATTCCTAAAAATTTTATCGCATTATGACCAATCTTAGCTTTCTTTTCAGATAAAGCTAATCCATTTTGAAAGCATATATCTGCAAAAATATCAAGATGCTTAATATGTTCTTGGACAGAAGAACTAGCAATCAGAATATCATCAACATATATATGAATAAAATTAAATGATTTAAAAATATTATCTATTTTTCTTTGAAATATCTTAGGAGCATTTTTTAATCTAAAAGGCATAACAAACCATTCATAATGTCCTTGAAGAGTAGAGAAAGCAGTAAATGCAATACTATCAGGATGCATTTTAATTTGCCAAAATCCACTTTTGCAATCAAATTTAGAAAATATTCGTTTTCCTCTTGTGAGATTAATTAAGGTTTCTTTATAAGGAAGAAAATATCCATCAAAGACAGTATTGTCATTTAACTTTTTGTAGTTAACTACCATTCGTGCTTTATTTCGTACTTGCTCGACATGTCCTCTAACCATAAAGGCTGGGGAAGAATGAGGAGAAATACTAGGTTGAATTAGCTTAAGAGTTTCTAACTCTTTGATTTGTTTACAGAATTCCTCTTGATCTTCGATACTATATCTCATTGTTGTCACTCTAATAACTTTATTTTTATCAATCATTTCTAAATGTGCTTCTGATCTATTTTTAGACCAAAATTGTAAAGGATTACCATAATAGTTACGTTTTATCTTGGTTTTTACTAATTCATATTGATCATGAATCATTTTCAGTTGACATAGGGATTGAGGAATATATGAATCAAGGTTTATGAGAGGTTTTCCTTTTCCTAAAATGGGATGTGGTTGATAACCAATATCACCACACTGGGCTGCGCGAGGCATAAAAGGAATAGGAGTAGACTGACTAAAAGCTCGTTCAAATCCCGGAATTAAAATGAACAGTTTTTGGTGTTCTAAACATTCAGAGTAACCCAACACAGTCTTTGTTCGTTTCTTACACTAAACGTAGGTTTAGGAAGAAAAAGTGTTTGAATTGTAATGAAGTAAGAGATATACAAAAAATAGGACTTTATTTATTCATATATGGAGAATACAAAGAGAGATACAAGAAAACATAAGAAAGATAGTAGTTGCTTCGATTGCCTCTAAAGACGCAAATGAGGCTATTTATAGAAACCTAAGGCAGACTTGAAGTCTGGAACTGAAATGTGTTACATTATCAAATAAGGAGGAATCTACTTTTGGGGGAGTGGTAGACAACTTTTGATATATTGGCCGACATCATTTCGACTAGTGGTAGACAACTTTAATTTGAGTTACTATAAATGTTGACACCTGATTCGGTATCTTTAACTTATCACTTTCTGTCACTATCATGACTAAAAGCTGAACAAATATTTTTTATATGTTTGCACATCTAGCAAAATACCTTTTGAGCGTATGGATGAGACCGAATTTATCTTGTTTCAAGTAACTTTATCTTGTCCCCATATAACTTTCTGCAGCAGTAGGTGTTCGTTTAGCAAACGAAATTATGATGGTTGAATATGAACTTCTTCCTCCATAGGTACAAAATCATCTTTTAAAGGCAGCTTCCATACTAATCAATAGAGTCTTCATTCCAAGACCTCTTCGATAATGGATATCATGTTCAAAATATCAAGAGAAACTGTTCTTTATCTTTGTGTCCACTATGATAGACATCTGGTCTACCTTCATTAAAGTGATGAAATGAAAAGCATCATATCGTTCATCTTCAAAGAAATCAAGTCCTAAGGATAAAAACTTGAGTACTAACAAACCATTAGGAGTAATTATAGGGTTACTGAGGTAAAACTCTTGTACTCCCTTCATTATCCAGTGCAGAAGTAGAGCTATCTCAGGAAAGTTGGAATTACTTAAGTAGATGGTGTTAACAAAACCAAAATCATACCAGTCTCGGACTAACTAGGGATCTGCTCCTTAAAGGAAATTCAATCAAGGATAAATTCCTAAAAATTCAATATAATAAGTATTTGTGTTTTATAAAGAATATAATTCCTTCATACACTCATAATGTGCATTAATAGTAGGATGTCTTTCTTGAAGAGAAGCTACAGGTTGTTGAGAGGGTTTCCATGATAGAATTGACTTTTTTCTTAGATGATTGGGACTTATCTGGTCTTAGTGAAATATGATCTAATGCTTTAGATAATCTAGGTGAAGATGGAGTTTGAATGTATTTCTCTTTAACCGTATCTGTACTAGAGCTACTAGCAATAGAGGTAATTTCCTATGATATCTTGAATTTAGTAATTAATCCATTAAGCTTTTGCTCCTGAAAATGATAGTCGTTTAATTGACTTTGCCACACATTTCCAATTAATAGGAGAACTTCAGCAACCTCTTTATGTAGAAGAGGAAAACCAGTCATGTTTAAAATATCATGAACTTGTTGTGAGCAAATATCTATGTCTTCAGACATTTTATCTAATATCTGCTTTATCTGTTCTTTTGGACTAAGATCCATCTCTTGTCAAGAAATCTGTAAGAACATTTTTCTCAAATTTAATAATCTCAATATCAAATCTATATTATGCAAGATATGTTTGCCATCTAATATATCTTTGATATTCATGCTTTGAAGGCAAATTATTGTGAATAAAAGCTTTACTTGAGTATTATCAGTTCTTAATAAAAATCTTTTAGGTAGTAAAAAGTAAACGCAATAAAATGGCACCTGACGAACAACGCCATTTTAGTCCCTGATGTAGGGGTATAACGATGCTTAGCAACGTAAAATGACCCCCTTCTAGACCTATCATTTTAGTTAAAATTTTTGAATTATGACAGCCTTTTCTTATATTTTTTGTGATAATTCAGCTCCAACTACAATATTCATCAATCAAACACATAATTTAGCCTATAAACATCAAATGTAAGAAATTATACAACAATTTGGCTTAAAATGGAGGCAAATATGTTATAAAATATAAGTCTATTAACTCCCCCACACTTAGTTTTTGCTTGTCCTCAAGAAAATCAATCTATCATTAGTTTCTAAACAACATATAATCTTAAGAAGAAAGATCCCCATCAATCAATCAAAACCATTGAAAAGAATTCCCTTATCCTTCAATTAATATGGAAAACTAAGAGATTATAAATTTGATTCATTCAATCAAATTACAATTTAAATTAATTTACATCATGCTTCTTTCAATTCATCTTAAGATCATAATTTCATTCTAATCATAAAATCAATATAAACCAAGCAAAAAGTAACATCAATGGCTTCTAAACCATTATAAAGCTTATGTAGAAGGTAGATATCATCATATCTTATTTTATTAAGACCATTGGCACGAGTTAGAACATTAAAACTGAAGAAGGCCATAAAAATCCACCTCTACATAGAAAACTGGTAGATCGGATAATAGTCCCCACCAGGAGGCTGGATCAGTCCCAAAGCAGTACGGGCAACCTCAAAAGTAACTGTAGGATCAGACTTGACATCATCACCATGAATTTTTTCCACTCAGTGATGATAAAGCTCACCAACATACAGTACATTGAGCAGGCAAGAAAGCGAAGCACGGGTGAGATTAATAAGGACCCCTCAAACAGTAGATTAAATATCGAGAAGGTCCTCAGCATTCTTCTCTTCCATATTAGCATAAAATTCCCATACGAGGATAGGATAATATAGGCCAACCAAAACCAAAATAGGATCCCATTCTAATGTATGGAATATTGCACTGACCTAAAATTCATCATCCAAAACAGGGGCTAGAGATTTCTCATCAATGAATTTGTTTGGTAGATGGGCGTTATACCAATCCACATTATCTTAGCTAGTAAAATGAGAAATATCTCAAGCAGCCCTCTTTATTGAACTGGAAGCACCCTAAAATTGTATAGGAGGCATGGCAAATCTAAATAAAGAAAATAAAGCACCATATTTAAGTATAAACGGAGTAAAGAACTCTAAATTATGTGAAAATTGATGAATATGGCAAAGACATAGGATAATTGACTAAGATTAGGCTTCATAAGCATATATGAAGCAAAGGTAAGTCTAAATTAACCAATAAAAACCATAATTCAAGCTAAAAATTTTGGCCCATATGAAAAGACCAAAATGCCCCTAGTCGAAAAAAATGGTCAAATTTTTACGGAAAGCTTATGACATAAAAATGGTACCAAAATGTAGACCATACTCGAAGGAATCCAATAGTACCAAAATTATGATAAGATAATGCCAAATTCATCACCAAAATTAAAAAATAAAGAGTCAGATAAATAGTATCTTCAGTTAGAAAAGCATGATTTTGGGATAAAAACAGGTTATTAATGCTTGAATAACCCCAGAATCAGGTAGAGCTTGAAATTTCAGATATTTTGACTCCTAAATCGTTAATTTTGGTGAAGAAATGAGTTAGAAATGGTGGATTTAGGGAAAAAGGGACGAGTTTCTCCTAAAGAGAGGAAGAGGAGAGGTAGGCAATGTTTAAACCAAAACTATGTTGTTTTTGGCCTTTACAGGACTGAAATGACGACCTATGAAAAGTAAAATAGCTCTGTTTTACTATTGCCATTTAACTTTGCAGAAAGCAGAACGGCAGGATCCAGAAGAACAGTCCACCATTTAAGGGTCGTGTTTTACTCTTGAAAATGAGCTCTATCACAAATTTTTAGCTCCAATTCATGTCTAAATGACTCCAAATCAATACCATACTAAGATTAAATGATTTCCTAGCTAAATTTCTTAAATCTTAGCCAAGAAAACATAAAATTTTAGTACATAAGAGTTAGATAAGCTAAGGTTTTAAAAGAAAACCAAAAACTAAAAAGGCAAAAACAATAGCTAAGGATTAATTTCAAAATAATTAAAACAACTAAAAAGAGACTTAACAAGACTAAAAGCTGGATTTTTACATAAGAAAATAACAAAACCTAAGATAAAAGAGAAAGAAAAGAAAAGGCCTTAATGGAAAAACTAAAGCAAATTAACTACAAAGGCCTTAAACAACGACACTTAAACAACTTAAAACAAGTAAAAGCAAATAAAAAAGAGACTAAAAAGAGGAACAATTAAATAGAAAATCAAAAGACTAAAGCTAAAACAAACGAAACAAAAGAACAATAAAAGAACTTAACTAAAACAAATTTGAAAAAGAAAGAAAGAAAAACTAAAAAACACTAAAAAGAAAGAACAAAAAAATCTAACTTAATAAAATTCATAAATTAAACAACCTAAGAGGGGTCAGAAAGAGTAAGAATCTGAAATTGGTCATTGACCCTATTAGATACATAAAGTTTGGCCCTTTTCTGTTGACTTTAAAATATGACTGTCCATTTGATACTTTCATGGTACCATAAAGATAAACATTAAGCACATCATAAAGGCCAATCTATTTGGACCGCAACTTACCAGGAAAGAATTTCAAATGAGAGTTATAGACCAGTACCTTATTGCCAAATTGAAAGTTGCAAGGAACAATATTTCGATCATTCCATTTCTTTGTTCATTTTTATAATATTTTGGCATTTTCATAAGCATTAAGATGAAATTCATATAATTCATTCAATTGTAATAACCTTTGTTCGCCAACTTACTTTGCATTAAACTTTAAGAAATTTATTGTTAAAATGCCTTATACTCTGAATTCCACAGGTAAATGGCAAGATTTACCATATGCTAAGCGATATGGAGACATACCAATGGACGTCTTGAAAGTAATACGATATGCCTATAATGTGTCATCCAATTTCAAATACCAATCCTTTTTAGATGCATTTACGATCTTTTCTAAGATCCTTTTAATTTCTCGATTAGAAACTTCCACTTGATCACTTTTTTGTGGATGATAGGGGGTGCCAACTTTATGGTTAACACGATATTTAGATAAGAGAGATTCAAATTTTCTATTACAAAAGTGAGATTCTCCATCACTAATTATAGCTCGGGTGTAACAAATCATGTAAAAATATTTTTCTTCAGGAGTTTTACCACCCCTCAGGCATCATTTGTGGGTAAGGCAACTACTTCCACCCATTTACTTACATAATCGACTACGACTAGAATATATTGATTCATGAATAATTTAGGGAATGGACTCATAAAATCAATGCTCCAAACATCAAAAATCTCATAGACCAAAATGTTATTCAATGGCATTTCTTGTCTTCTGAAAATGTTTCCAGTTCTTTAGAACTTATCACAAGACTTTACAATGTTAAATGTGTTCTTAAATAATGTGGGCCAATAGAATCCTGATTAAAGAACCTTATGTGTAGTTCTAGCTAGCCCAAAGTGTCCCCCAACTTCATTTGAATGAAATTGAGTTAAAATAAGAAGTACTTCATCATTAGGCACATATCTTATTATAATCCCATCACCACATATCTTTTACAAGAATGGATCATACCAAAGAAATTTGTTTATATCAGAAAGAAACTTCCTTCATTGCTGATAAGATAAATCATAAGGAATAACCTTGCCAACTAGATAATTGACAAAATCAGCATATCATGGCAAGTCATCCTTAATTGCTAATAGATGATCCTCATGAAACATTTCCTTAATGTTAAGTTTAACTCCTTTTTCCATAACTTCCTTAATCAATCTTGATAAATGATCAACGACAAAATTCTCAACACCCTTTTTATCTTTAATTGTGATATCAAATTCATGCAACAATAAAACCCATCTGATTAATCTCAGCCTTGCATCAGGTTTGGTCAATAAATACTTTATTGCCGTATGATCAGTGTATACTGTTACCTTTAACAAAACAAAATAAGAACAAAATTTGTGAAATGCAAAATTAACAGCAAGCATTTCCTTCTCAATCATGGTATAGTTCTTTTAGGCATCTTTTAATGTCATACTTGCATAATAAATAGGACGAAATATCTTATCCTTTCTTTGCCCAAGAACTACATAAATGGCAAAGTCTCTTGCATTGCACATTAATTTGAATGGAAGAGACCAATCTGGTGAGACTAAAATTGGTGCGCTTGTAAACATAGAATTTAAAAGCTCGAAAGAGTGCATACACTTCTTATCAAAATTAAATGTTGCATCCTTCTTAAAAAGGTCAGTAAAAGGCTTAGAGATTTTAGAAAAATTCTTCATAAACCTCCAGTAGTATCCAACATAAACCAAGAAACTTCTAATTGGTTAAACTGAATTCAGAGGTAGGAGTTGAGCAATGACCTCTATCTTTGCTGGATATACTTCTATACCCTTACTTAATATCTTATGACCCAATACTATACACTTTTGCACCATGAAGTGGCATTTTTTTCTAATTCAAAACCAAAATTTTCTCTTCATATCTCTGAAACACCTTATTAAGATTTTCTAGACAAAAATCAAAAGACATTCCAAACATTGAAAAATCATCCGTAAAAACTTTAGTACATGACTCAATCATATCAGAAAAAAGGCTATCATGCAGTGTTGGAAAGTGGCAAGAGCATTTCATAACCTAAAAGAAATACTCCTATCCACAAATGTTCTGTAAGGATAAGTGAATGTTGATTCCTCTTGGTCCTCCAAGGCAACTAGGATATGTAAGTATCCACTATACCCGTCCAATGCACAACAAAAATTGTGCCCCTCCAATTTCTTTATAACTTGATCAAGCAAAGGAAGTGAAAAATGGTATTTCTAGTGGCGTAATTCAATCAATAATCTATGCACATATGCCAATCAGTGACCTTTCTTGTTGTTATTTACTTGTTTTGCTCATTCTGAATCATTGTAATGCCTCCTATTTTTGGCACTACTTGCACTATGCAATCAAATATTAGATAAATTATCTCGGAATCTAGTAATTTTATAACTTCATTCTTAACAACTTATTTCATATTTTGTTTTAACCTATGTTACGATTGAACAAAAGACTTACTTCCCTCTTCTATAAAGATCTTATGTATGCAAATGGAAGGGCTCAATCCCTTAATATTTGAAATAGTCCAACCTATGGCCTTAATATGCCCTCTCAGTATCCTTAATAACTTGTCTTCCATACTGTCATCTAAAGATGATGAATAAATCACTGGCAATTGTGAATAAGGATTTAAAAAGGCATTCTTTAGAGGAGCAGGAAATGGCTTTAGTTCTAACTCAGGTGGCTCTTCTATTGATGGCTTTGGTCAATGTTTAATAGGCCTATCCAAAGTCTCAAATCTCTTCAAAG
>JAOXYD010033783.1:0-14021 GCA_028565735.1 Pinacopodium congolense | reverse complement strand
TTTCATCTTAATTATTTTTGTTATTTTAATTAAAATTTTAAATTTAATATTTCCTCATTTTAAATTTTAATCATATCTTAAAATAAACTTTTTTTAATTTTTTATATTTTTAAAGTGCAATCTTTGCATTAAAGTCGGGTCAATTCGGGTTAATAAATCGGGTTAATTTGGGTTCAGTTGAAAATAGGTTCGGGTCAATTCGGGTTCGGGTGCATTCGGGTTCGAGTTTATTAGGGTCGAGTGAAATCAGGTTTGGGTCATCTCGGGTTCATATAAAATCGGGTTCGGGTTCAGGTCAGGTCGAGTACAGGTCGGGTTCGGGTCGTTGACTTTTTTTGTCAAATCGGATCAGGTCGAGTATAGTCTAGGTCAGGCAGGTTGGGTTATTGGGTCGGGTTCATTTTTGACATCCCTATATACACAGGAGGTTTGAAACAATTATATTGTTGTAATGATGATAAATTTTGTATTTCACTATGGTGGCGTGTTGAAAAGTTCTAGAAATAGCAAAAGATATGTGGGGGGTAAGGTAAAGAAGAAGAGACATGTAGGTGTTGATGAACTCAGTATGTTAGTATTGAACGGACTATCTGATGAAAAAGGATGTAGAGTTAATTCCATCCATTATAAGTTTTCTCGTGAGTGCTGAAATATTTAAAGGAGTTGAGCTTACAACATGACAAGAACATATTGTCAATGCTTAACTTCATAAAAGAATATAACTTACACAATGTTAAAATATACTATGACAATGGTTATGATAATCTTATAACTTTTGGCTCAGAATTTGACTATGATGTTGGCATTAAGTGTGTAATAAATAATGAACAGAAAATGAATATGAATGAAGAGGTTTGTTCCAGGTTCATGTGGAAGAACATGAGGAAAATTTCAATGTTATGAGGATGAGTGAATCTAAAAGTGATGGTGATTTAGATGAACTTTATGTAACTAATGATGATGAATATGTTGCTGCGAGAGGAAATAAGAAGAAATGCGGGAAGAAAATTAGTAGCGGGTTTGAATGTGATGATGTTGTTGATGATGGTGGTAGCAGTAGAAAATATTACAACGCTGAGGTGGTGTTAAATTCAAAAAATTTAGAAATTGATGAAAGGAGTTCACGTGGGTATTGTAGTGAATATGAGGACAGTGATAATGAGGGGCAATTGCCAATTTATATTGATAATAGGAGGTCTACTTCATCTGCTATAATGAACAAATACATTGTCTTTAATCCAAAAGTTGATACAAAAGATTTTGAATTTGAAGTTGGAATGTAGTTTAAGAATAAAAGACAATTCAAGGAAGTGATTAGAAATTATGCAATTGTAAACGAATATAACATTAATATGGCAAGATGTATGAGGATGGAGGTTGTTTGTGAGCCACTGTATGCATTTAAGACATATGCAAGTTGGATTGGAAATGAAAAAATATTTTTTGTGAAGATTTTAAAGAAAAAACATAGTTGTAGGAAAGTGAAAAGAAACAAGTAAGTTAGTCGCAAATAGATAGCTAATGAATTCTTGCACAAATTTATAAGGAACCCAAATTGGCCAATTAGTGAGATGGTGGATGACCTTCAAACGAAATATGCATTGTAAGTAACTAAGATAAAATGTCATCGAGCAAAGTGGGAGGCAATTGTGATGTTATGAGGCTTGTTAGAAGGGAACTTTGCAAAGTTATGGTCTTATAGACTAGAGTTATGATCGGCTAATAAGGATGGGCAGTTTATTATCCAAACTGAACTTGATGAACAACATGGACAACCAATATTTAAGCGGTTTTATATGGGTTTTAATGCATTAAAGTATGGAGTTTTAAGTAATTGCAAAAAATAATTGGTTTAGATGGTTGTTTTTTGAAGACTTTCCTTGAAGGTGTGCTATTGTCAGCGTTGATCAAGATGGAAACAATTACATGTTTATGATAACATAGGCTATAGTTAAAGGTGAAAACAACTAATCAAGGCATTAGTTTTTAGCATTCTTACTAAAGATTTAAATATAAATGGGAATGGTTGGAGTTTTGTCAGTGATCAATAGAAAGTAATATCTTATTAAAACTTTATTTAGATTTAATTTGAAGGAATGCCTTTGAAATTTTGTTTCCTAACCTTTTTCAAATTTATACATATATTTTTTGACTGTGTTTTTAAGGTCTAGTAGAGGCATTGAAGAATATATTTCTGGAGGCTGAGTATAGAAATGCGCCCAATATATGCACACTAATTGGTCAAGTGTGTATAAAAGCCATACATATCATAGTCTATTTTGGCAAGTTGTCAACTGTACAAAAGAAGTTTATTTTGATGAGGTATTAGAACAGTTGAAGACCATATCAAAGAAGGCTTATATTGACTTTAAGTCACCTGAAATGTTTGTGAAGGCATTTGTGAGCACATTATCTAAATGTGAAATGATCCATAACAATATATCAGAAACCTTTAATGGTTTCATATGTGATGCTCAAATGAAGAACTTGATCAATATGTTAGAGGATATTTGAGTTACCTTGATGGCTCAAATACATGAAAAAAGGGGATATGTTGGTCAAGTTTAGTGATGACCTTTGTCTCAGAATAAGAAAGAAGTTAAAGGTTGCACAATGGGAAGCAACAAATTGTATCGTGAAGACTAATGCAAATTTGAAGTCTGAAGTGACATTATATTTAGATAGGTATGCTGTTGATTTATAATCACTGAAGTGTCAATGCAAACTTTGGAATTTAATAGGAATCCCTTGCAAGCATACTATGTCTTATACCTCTAACTAATATTGCCTCCTTTGTTAAAAAAGATGCTAGAAAGACCTAAGAAACAAATAGATTGAGTAAAGCTCGTGTAAGTATGCAATGCCATTGTTGTTATGAAGTTGGTCACAATAAACAAGGATTCAAGCTTAAAGATCAAGTGGTAGAAGACCTATGCATTCAGGTTTCCAAGGATCAAATGCCACGTCCTCAATCTTACGAAGAGAAAAAAAATGATGGTCAGTGATTTTAATTAATTGAAAATGTCCTCTTCTTTTTACCATTTTTGTATTAATAAGCATCTAGAGGCTATGGAATATTGTATAGAGAAGTTAGTGAAAACACTTACTTCATGTTTAGGCGCTTAATTTTTCAAGCACAATAATGGCTTATATACTTGTTCTTCTACTAACCTTTTGCTATTTTATGCATCTTAGATGGGCAGAAGAAAGATTAAAGTACTCAAAACTACAAGGACTAATGTTGACATAACTCAAGCTTCTCAAACAATGTAAGTTAATAGTTATAAGTATTCATCCTTTTTATTTGAATTGACTAGTTCACCTTATTGTAATAGGAACTAATGATTGCAATTTTGCATTAAAGATGCAATAGGTTGATTGAAGGCACAATGTAACTATATAGTGATTGTTTTTGCATTTTATCTATCATTGTTTGTGAGTTTTTTATGGTAGCGTTGTTTCATATTGTCATTTTATCTGTAATGTGCTGCAGTTGGTTTGAGCAAAAGTATCTTAGTTCATGTTTATGGTCATCATAAAGTCTTTGCTACCACTATTAAGTTTTCGATCGCAAATAATGTATGCGATTGTTTATGGTCACCATGAAGTTTTTACTGCCACCATGAATCTGTTGCCACTATGAAGTTTCTAACTATAAAGAATGTATGGGGTTGATTGATTTTTATTATGAACTTTCTGATGGTAGTGAATGGTGATACTAATTTATTATTAAACTTTTTGAAGATATTTGAAACCTTGTAGGTACAAACAATTTGATATCTTGTTGGAATTTGATGTTATTTTTGCAAGTTGTTTGGTGAAAAGTTTTTAATGTTATATGTTCTTAAAAATTCCTTTAAGCTTATAAGTTTCGGGTGGGTCAATGATGGATCTAGTTTAGGCTATTTTATGTTAAGAGTTAATGCATATTTTTGTAAGCTCAAATTCTGCTTAATTATCATTTAGCTTTGCTTTGATTCCTTTTTTTTTAATGATTATTACTTGATAGAATTACTAAGTCTTTTACACTTAAGCCCTTGGCAACAAACATTTGTTTTAGCTACTTTATGTCAATGAAAGGTGGTGTCAAAACTGCATCTCCAATAACTAATGCTAAGGTATTAACACATGAAACCTTGCCAGGACACTTCCTCTCTAATGTAGTTTTGATATAATCAATTAAATGGAACTCTCTTAAGCTTAGGCTATAAAACGATATAGATTTGCTAAGTAAAGACTCTCATGTTATAGTATTACCAAGTTCACATTGTGAAATTCCACTGACCATCCCTAATGATAATGTTATCTTATTAATATAACTTGGTACTCAACCTAAGTGACTTATTTAGAGTTTCTATTTCTTAGAACCAATGAACTTACTTTTAACACTTAAGAAACCTTGGGAGCTTATGGAATTCAAATATAAAACTTCAAGTACCTCTAAGATTTTTAAGGATCTTCCTCTATCACTAAAGAAGTGTTGTCATTTTATTATCATATTGAAGTATAGAGAAAAAAATAATTTTTCGTATTTTATTACAACACCAAGTACCTAAAGTAAAAACATTGAAGTATTACTACACCATTAATGATTTTGATTAAATTCCCCTTAATCAAACACCATCATTTACATTATTACTACTGCTAGATTCTTTAGAGGCCCAAGATAGATAATCACATGGAATTTATAAAAAAACAAAACATAAAGATATAAGTACATATATTAATTAGGGTAAAAAATATGCTCATATTATTAAAGAAAATCACACATACTAATCTCTTGGGAACAAGTATGAATCTTGCGAACAAGATTCTTTCCCCATGGCACAAAACTTGTTTGACAAAATTTTTTACAGTCATAAGTTTTCATCTCATTTATAATCATTAAATACCCATAAGAAACCTATAACATAATTGCTTGTTAATGAATTGACATAATAACAACCTTAGTAATTAAATAATTACTATACTTACTTTGGAATTGACACATTGGTAATAATATTGGCCTATACTAGATTTAGCATTTGATATATGCAACTTCATCTTATCATGACAATGTGGGAACTCAACAAAAGGAATATGAAAATAGGTAAAATTCATCACAACCAATATAAATCAAATTACATTAACATAAACTTTAAAATAAGAAAATAAAAAGTTGATTTACCATTGATTATACTTCCTTTTCTTAACAAATTGAGAAAATTTTCTTTCAACTTTAACTAAAATTTCAAAAGCATAGTAAATGACATTTTTAAATCCATTAACGACACCTTACACTGTTCCTACGTTAAATATACACCAGGAGTATAAGAAACAAAAACTATATAAACTTTAGACCCATCTATATTGATTTTGGTACTACTAACATATAACAAATCAAATAATAAAAACTTGACTTAATGCCCATTTAGGTAGAAAGACAAGGAATATGATAATGCACTTGATATGGTAAACACAAAAGAAACATGACATAAGCATATAACATTTTAACTTATGTTGATGATCTATAGCTTATGATTCTAGTTACCCATGTTAAACACTACACTCAAACAAGTCAGTTCATTTAACCAACATAGAAGATACTACTTCCCTTTTATTGTTTTTGTTCAACTAAATCAAAAACACTTATTATTACTTACAAAACATGTTATTTAGAATTGTTTAAGATAAGTGGTGATACTTCTCAATTTTCTTCTTGTTAGCAATTATTCCATGTTCTATAAGCACAATGTCCTACCTTTCTAATGCAAGGAAGACAACTTCAAATTCAAAGAAGTTAACCATACCAAACTAACCCAACAACTAAAGTTCATAAATCACAAATTCACAAATTGGTCATGGAATAAATCGATTCAAAGATGAATCAAATTTATACGCAACTACGATTACACCTTCACAATGCACATTTGGGATCCTCCTTTTCTTATGGGTTAGACATCAAGGCTCTGCTTAATCTAGCTACAATTGATGGATAGCACTTAGTAGTGATAATAGCAAATGACAAAAAGGGAGAAGCGTTACTACCGAGAAGTGAGCAACAACACCACTGGAGTGAGTAAGAAGGAAGGGCAGATTGATTAAGAGCATAAAGGAGATTGAAGAAAGCCTAGATGAATGACTCTTAGGGATTTCATGTAGTGACTCGATTCCTATATATATAGGAATCCCCTATTCAGATCATCATCCATCGGAGACAAGGTCATTGAGTCAGCTCACCAAGAGTCCATAGGAGCTAACAGAGAGAGAGAGAGAGAGAGAATTTCGAAGAGGAGAGAGAGGAGAGAGAGGAGATATGATAAGCTCTGCAAACAAGGAGCTGTGGACTTCTTCGGGAGCACAGACCTTGCAGAAACCGAAAGCTGGCTGGAGAGGATTAAGAGAGTCTTTAACCAGATGGACTGCAAGCCGGATGAGAGGTTTGACTACACCATTTCTTTGCTATAGGGTCCTGCTTACTAGTGGTGGAATAATAACTATCATAGTAGCATTAGTATGGCACCATATGAGGCGTTGTACAGTAGGAAGTGTCAATCGCCCCTGTATTAGGATGAAAAGGGGCTAAGGATGATTAAGGGTCCAGAGTTGATCCAGGACATAGTTGATAAGGTAAAGTTGATTCGAAGCAAGATTAAGGCAGCACAAGACCGACATAAAAGTCATGTAGATCAACACAGAAGAGATATAAAATATCAAGTGGGTGATAAAGTGTTCCTTAGAGTATCACCATTGAGAGAAGTGCTAAGGTTCAGTAAAAAAGGTAAGCTGAGTCCAAGGTCCATTGGCCTATATGAGATCATGGAAAGGATCGGACCATTGGCATACTGACTGGCACTACCAACTCAGATGGCTCAGATCCATAACGTATTCCATGTGAGCATGCTCCACTAATACTGATAAGATCCTATGCATGTGCTACCAGCATCGGAGATTGAAATCTCCAGTAATTTGAGTTATATTGAGGAACCAGTTGAAATTATAGGACACTAGATCAAACAGTTGAGGAAGCGACAGATTCCTATGGTTAAAGTCCTTTGGAGGAACCACTCGAGAGAGGATGCCACATGGGAGATAGAGGAGAATATGAGGAACAAATACCCTTACCTGTTTGTTGAATCAGGTAAGAATTTCGAGGACAAAATTTCTTGAAAGAGGGGGAGAGTTATAGTGACCCGATTCTTATATATATAGGAATCCCCTATTCAGAGAGTCATTTTGCATGTATAATTGTGTCTTCCATTTAATCTACATACTTACATTGTGATTTGGAATAATGGTAAAGGTGTTAGATGCATTCACTTGATAATTTTCGAGTATTAGTGATTTTGAGGTGCTTATCATGCAAATGTGAATTTATTTGTGTCTTGACTTATGAATTTGTGATTTGGAATGGTTAAAGGGATGAAAATTGAGGGATTGGTGTGATGATAAATGTTTTAGGAAATGATAAATGGTGGATTGATGAACTAGACGATTTTGCAGGGAGGGGTTTGTAATTTAGACATCATTGGAGTCAAATTTTGATTTCAGGGCTGAAATCTTGATGAACTCTTCCAAACCCCTTGTCTCCTACCTTGATTGGAGCACGGATTTGCATGGTTTAGGGAGTTAAAAAGGGAATTTGTTAAAGTATAACAAGTAAGTATATGGTCCCTTTTAATAAAGCATGAAAACATAAGATGTATGTAAGTTTGTAGAGTTGAAATAGGCATGAGATTAGAACAATATACATGAAAACCGAGGTTAATTTGATGTCCGAGAATTTGACCCATTTTGCATCCACTTAGGATTCGAATCTGAAAATACCTTAAGAAAGAAAGTTATATAGCTAGATGTTAGTGAGATGTTGGTGAAATAATCATGTAAAAAGGACCAATATAACTAGAGTTATGATCATTCTCCCAAAACTGCTTGTGACATGTCCTGTTTTGGAAAACTAGGATTGTGTCTTTGTTTTTGAGGTACTTAGAGCCTGACTTTGGAGTAGGTTAAAACAAGAGAATTGTAGAGTAATGTTTAGTGTCACATTGGTGAAAGAATCGCATTCATTGGATGAATGAAACTCAATCTATGGCTATTTTTCTTAAACTGCCAAAGAGAAACCTTTGTTCTAGAACCTATGTATTCGGGCTCGATTTTAAGATGGTTGGAGCCTACTTTAGAATGAGCCTTAAACATGAAATCTGTAGTTCTATATCTTAGCTTTCAATGGGATAAAAGAATCACGCTGATTGAATGAGTATAACTTAATTTATGGTCAGTACACCAAAACTATTTTAAGTGAAACCCTAAATCTAGAACAG
This sequence comes from Pinacopodium congolense, assembly GCA_028565735.1. Lineage (NCBI taxonomy): Eukaryota > Viridiplantae > Streptophyta > Magnoliopsida > Malpighiales > Erythroxylaceae > Pinacopodium > Pinacopodium congolense. The sequence goes on along the minus strand of JAOXYD010033783.1, from coordinate 5,718 downwards.
AACGTTACGACCTAATTTTGAGGAATTTAGAGGCTTAATAAGAAAGAAATTAAAGCATGAAAATATAGATATGGATCTTAAATTGACTATGGTGAAAGTGGCATGTCATTTGGATTAGTGTATTGAAAGTTATGAATATTTTTCTTACATGCGATCATGGTGAACCTCAGAAATGAGACTTTCAATGGATGTAGGATAGAGTGTTAAAAGATTCGATAAGTTTTAATTTTGATTGTGATGATTCTGTGATTTTTTTTGTATTATATACTTATGTGTGAATAGAGTGAGCACATTTATGATGGCCACTCATTGAGTTTTTCCCCGAAAACTCACCTCACTCAACATTTCAGGTCAGAGGGAGCTCGACCCCTAGATTAATACAGTGTAGAGAAAATGAGAGCTGGGTACGTATAGACTTATTATGGCTCAGAGGTTAGTTAGCTGAAGTCTCGAAGAGTCTAGATGGCATGTTTTTGTTCTGTTTGTTGCTTGTGTATACTTTATGATGATGTATACATGAATTTTGTTTTAATGAAATATAAGTTTTAGTGTTTATGTTCCTTTTGATTATGATGCATGATGCCTACTATAATTGCTCTAGCATACCACCCTTGTAGGGTATTTACTCAGATATTCATCAGAATGTCAGGTAAGTGTCCTATGAGAGTGGGATGCTACAAGAAGATTCAAGGAAGGAACAAGAAGCTTGAGCAAAAAAATATTGGTAATGGCAAAGGTAGGTTAGCTACCAAACTTACAACTAGCCACAGCCACTTCTTAGGAAGGTTAGAGACAAAGGGAAGCCTCTTACTCCAACTATATTTGCATTTAAGAAATCTTGGCACATTAATTATTGGCAAAATGGCCATAATTTTTGTTTTAGTTTTAAGCATTTGATATTTTAGTTGTTTTTATAATTTCTTATCATGACAAGATTTTAAAACCTTTTAGTATAGCTATTTAGTTCTCCATATTTTAGCTTATTATATGGTATTAATGTTTCTCTAATTGTTCTTATAACCTTCTCTTCTAAAAGAAAGGAAATTATTATTAGAAAATTTTGTTTTCAGAAAGGTTGGTTAGAATATTTTCTTAGCATTACTCGTGTAAGGAAAGTATCTAGATACCATTAAAAATATGGAAATCTTCTTATATCTAAAATTGATAATAATTATATACTTTTATCTTTTAAGTGAGAAGGAGCTTCGATTAAAGGTAATGATATTGCTAATATTAAGGTTGGGGCATCATCTTATATAAGTTCATTATTTTTCAACTAATATAACTTCTCCTTTTTCATCTATTCTAAATGCTTTTAATATCTCTTAATGATTTGATTTTGTTAAGCAGTTATTCCACCAACATTTTAATTTTTCTGAAAAATCAATTATCAATAAGATTATGACATGGTATGCAGTTTTTAATCATATAGACATTTGTAGACATTATCATTTATTATAATATATTTTAAATTTTTTCTTAAAAACTTCATAGGTATTCCATTCATATAGAAAACTGAAAATATATTTTTTATGAGAATATTTAGTTTGGTATCAATATTTAAATTTAGGGTAATATTTTTGCAAAAAAATATTTATAGATTTTCAAAGAAGTTTATTTAATACTAGGAAGGATGTTGAAAGCTATCATAATTAGTATTATTATCTTATTCAAACATAAAGAGGGTTTGTGACTTTGCATCTTAAGAATTACTAGTTATTCTGCTCTACCCTGGCTTTTAATTTATATAGTTTCTCTTTGTGTTAGATTACTTAAAGTTTGTGTTATATATTAATTTATGGTATCATAGATAATGTTTTTATTTATCCTTTTTAATTGGTCTTATATAACTATAATAAAAATCTTCACAGCTCTTTTCTAAATTGATTTGAATTATTTTAAGATAATTAGTGAGGTTTAAATATAGGATAACAAAAATTTAAGATTCTTTCTATTTTAATGGGTTGATTTTTTATTATTTGTAACTAGGTGTTCATATAATTATTTTTGACAAATAATATTCTTTTTTTAGTAATTAAACTTGTAATTGATTAAATAATAAAGATGTTACTTGTTAAGGCGTCATAACAAAGACACTGTTAAAATAACAATTTTACTCTGGCCTATTATGAAATCCTCCTACCTGTAATTAAGGAAATCAAATACAATAACAACAACCAAATATCCTACGCCCTATTTAATTAAGTAGTAGCAAGCATGTATTTGTAGTTCTACAAGTTAGACAATGACTCCAAATTAGTTGGAGCCAAAGGTCAAGTCATCTTCTCTTATGTATAAGGAATTCTTTCATTCCAATTGAAGATAGTATGCCATGATCTACATCTAAATTATAGTTGCTATGATCTACTTAGTGATACTGCTCATCATCTCATTTATAAGTTGTTGCCATGCTCTCTCTTTCTTTTAATGGATTCCCAAGTTCCTCTCCTTCAAAACAAAATATATGACTATTCCAACTGATATCGGAAGCTAGTACATTATTCCTTGGATCTTTAGATTAATCTAAAAATCCATCTGATAATATTTGATCATCATTCAACTGGAAAGAGAAGTTACACTTTCTTTTTATCCTTTTTCCAGATAAACTTAGTATTCTTGCAATTCTTAATTTGAAGGGGAGACGTTATAATGATGTTTTGTTCTTATGTAATTTTACTCTTACAAAAATGATGGATTTTTTAATTATATACCTTCTTTTAAAGAAGTATCCTAAGTTTTATTTTATAATCATTATGAAGGGTTTTAAATGGATATTCTAATTTATTAGTTTTGGAATATATTTCAAACCAATAAAAAATTTTATTCATTTTATAAATTTGTAAAAAATTATAATATTCTTATTAGACTTTCTTTTATCTAAATATTTATTGAAAAAGAACCATAGTATTTTATTCCTGTTTTGTAAAATGTAAAAATTCTTCATGTACATATTTTTTTATTAAGTCTAAAACCATTTTGTAATTCATTGATTTCATTTTTGGTCACTGAAAAAAAATATTAAGGATGCTAGATGTGATTGGTTTTCATTATTATGTGTGGGTTTATAAATAGATTATGGGACATTTTTATTGTAATATACTCCTTATAAGTCAGAACTTGGTATATTAGAAGTGGAATATCTTGGATATTCTTGTGAACTTTCCAAAATCAATTGTAGAATTTAAAGCATTATCATCTATCATAGAGCTGTTAGATTTCCTATTAAAAGAAAGTTTTATTTCTACATCTTTAAATTAGTTTATTTCTTCTATTTATATGTTTGGACTTAAAGGTGTAAGTAGAATAGGTAACGTTGCACCTTTAAAGATCCATCCATCAAGAAGTGTAATACATTTCAAAATTTTAACTATGTATTAGGGTTTTTAAAGAGAAAATTATATTGATAAATTTGTAATGAAGTTTTTAAATTAATAATATAGATATTGACCCTACATTCTTTTTTATATAATTATTATTTTTATTTGTAATAATAAGGAATAAAAATATTTTTAAGAAAATTTGAAAATTGGGATAGCAGTTGAAAGCGATAGGTCCATAAGAACGGTTATAATAAACTTAACTTAAAAGGGAGTTTTGAAAATAATAAGATCTAGCATCTCTTATTTTAAAAAGGAGTTTTGAAAATTATAAGATCTATCATCTCTTATTACCATTAACATTAATGTGTTCAATCTTCCTTTTGTTAAAAGTTCCATCAACACTTGTACCAATCTTATATGGAAATCATTGTAATTTTTGTGTTTAATGTATTGTTTCAAAAGGTTTTGATGAGGGAATATCTCATTCTTAATTTTTAATAGTATAAAAAAATTTGAATTTAGTTTTTTGATATAGTTTTCTTTTTATATTTTAATAATTTTCCAATTATTAATTGTTTTCAATGTTTTCCATCATTAATTCTTCATTATTATGAACTCTTTCATTAGTACTAAAGGTCAAGGCACTAGAAACGGATTTAGTTCTTATAAAGAAATTTATGTCTTTAAAAAATTTTCAAGTTGTGGGCTACAAGTTAACTAATAGATTTACTGCCTAGCTAAGACATATACAATAACCACTTTACCCATAATAAAAAAACTGAATTAATTTTTTTAAAAATGAATTTATTTACTATATCTTAATCCTTCTAAGAACCTATATGGCCCTCATATAATTAATTTTTCTAAGCTTTATGAAAGTTAAAATCTATAAGTTTAAAACTAGCTTAAGAGTTTGAATACGCTAGTTAAACAAAGATACTAACAAGTTACAAAGTAGGTCTTTTGCAACCTATTAGACCATTGCTACTCAATGGGAAAATCAGGCAATGACTAACTAGACAAAGGGTTGCAATTGGTAAATATCTCCCGTGATATATTTACTATCCTTAAATGGTGAACATCTTTAATAAGTCATAGAAGCCATTTGATGTTGATGTTAATGCATTAAATTACATTTTATATTATTTACAATCTTGTTAAGTAAATATTCTTTTTTAGATTATCAATATTCTTATTATGTAAATATCCCTTAGTATTAGGTATTTTCATTTTACATTCTTTTCCTAGTTAGGATGATAAGATTGAAATTTATTAAATTTTCATATCCTTTTTAATGTCATTTCAATCTTATTTTATTGTTTGAATACTCAATTTGTGTTATATTATGTTTAATGATAGGTTTATTACCTTGACATAAATTTTCAAGAATTTAAAGCAATTTGAGAAAAATTCAAAGATTATATCCATTTGAAAAAAAAGAAAAATGGAAAATAATTAGAATCAGACGAAGGATGAAGGATTGCTTCTTCCATGGAGCTGGACCTGCACCAGACCCGTCTGCTGCTACACTAGAGGGACCTTCCCCCACCTGGGCCTGCGCCTGGCTAGCGCATGGGCTTTTGCACACGCGTGGACTGAAGCCCTCCTTTGCTGGACTCGTCTAAATTCAAGAAGATCGACCAGCATGGAAAGGCAGACTAAGACCCGTAGATCGCTCCTGCATGCGTGGACCTACGCATGGCTAGCGTTGGACCCTCACCCGTGGACTGAGCCTGCACCTGGATGTTGGACCGCATAAGCTGCTACATCTAGCGGGCTCCCTTGCTCTTGCTGGAGAACCCATGTCCACCAAGGCAGAGACTAAAAATCCTAGCAGCTGAAAAGAAAAATTAAAAGCAAGAAATGGGAGGAGATGAAGGGGGGAGCAATTGGGTTTTGAATAAATGGGTGCACACAACCCTAGGAGAATGGGGAAATGTTGAGGGAAGTGTTGAGGGGGCTTGGAGCTTCGGCTTTGAGCTGCTTCACTAGCAACGCACCACCAGGAGACCAGCAAGAGAAGACTTCAGTTGTCCAAGATGCAGTGCATTCTTTAGGAGTTTAATTTTAATTAAACACTGTGCAACCCTTGTTTGTGCTTTTAAATTCGGTTATAGTTTTCATTTTAGTTTTCCTTTGTTTAGTTTCTTGTTTGAATTTTTACTTGATTCTGTTTGAATTTTTCATTTTTATTTACTTTGTTCTGAATATTATTTTATTGTTAAGGTTATTGTTATCCTTAAGTTGCAATATTTATTTGCTTATATATTAATTATCTTTAGCAAATTTGAATTAAATTTATTAGGTTTAATTGATTTATTTTCATTTTTTATTTAATTTATAGTTATTATAATTTTTTCTAGAAAGGTAGTTTAAGTTTTAGTTAATTAAATTATAG
>JAOXYD010033772.1:0-14022 GCA_028565735.1 Pinacopodium congolense | reverse complement strand
TAAGCCCTTAGGTCAATTGAACACTAAGTAAAACTTACAGACATATTTGAAACAACCTATCTAAGGTCTTGGAACTTTCAATTCACTTGAATTTCCAATATCTTCAATTTTGACCTTCAAACTCTAAGCTTTCCATAATTGATTCTTCTTGAAATATACCTATCTTTAAGATTAATATCATAAACTCAAACCATTAGTGATTAAGTATGTTTTGTTACCATCAAAACGAAGATTGGAACCTCCCTTGGTTCAATAATAGATGTTGAATGTTCCTGAAGCATGCAATGATAACGCAGTGTTCAAGTATGTAATAGAGAAACTTTTTTACACAACAAATGGACTTTTAAAATCTGGGTTCAATGTTTCTCATCTGAGTTAAACTAGGATTTAAGCATGTATTAGAAACACAAATGAAAATGGATAACATCCAAACTGGAAACCTTATTGCATTTGAGTTTCTATTGAGTTAATGTGCATTAACATGTGGTAGGATGAACTGGCACTAAGAGGGGGTGAATTAGTGTATATAAAAACTTTTTTACTAAATGATTGCAGAAGCTTAAATAGATTAATCTAAATAAACAATTAGATAATATGAATGTAAAACTCAAGATAGAGAGAAGAGAGTTTACACCTTAATTTATCCTTGTTCGGAGTTATCCACTTGCTCATAATCTAGTCCCCAACACCACTATTGAGCTTTTGTTCTTATAACAATAATCAAAGTTATCGATACAATCCTTTTTCATAGGATAAGGGAGAACCTTTCACTAATTTCTCTTTCCTAGGCTTAAGAATAACCTCACAATCACTCAATTACAATTCAAAACAACCTTCACTTGATAAACACAAGAGGCCTATGAATGCATGCACACAAATACTTAGTTGCCTTTCTTTAAGAAATCACACACATAACAAAATACTAAAAAACTTTTCAAGTAATAAAACATTTAAAAAAATAAAAGCTTTGTAAGACCTTTTAGCACTGTATAATCACACTATTTGTCCTTGTTCTTGAATTTTGGTTTATACATAAAAGTCAAACCTATTTATAGAAACTCATAAATGATTTACTTGATGTACAACATTATGATTCTCTCTTGATTCTAGAAATTTATGGATGTTCGGTCGACCGATCTCTTATTTTGGTCGACCGATAGGTCTTTTTGACTATGTTCGGTCGAGTGATCCATTCATTCGGTCGACCGATAGCCTCTTATAAGTATTTGGTCGATCGACCAGGTCATTCAGTCAATCGATCTAACTTATTCGATCGACCGACCTAACAACTAACAGTTGAATAAGTGTTTAAACCAAACAATTCTTTAACTTATTTTTGATACTTTTGCATATTTTTCTAACCAAGAAATCATATTAAGAACATATAATTCTTTTTTGATTTTGCACCTATATGCATATTCTATTATGTGTATGCATATACAGTTAAAAAACCTCTTGAGAAGATCAAAGTGAAAACAAGTACAGTTTGCACATAAATAAGATAAACTTATTCGGAAAGCTTCTTCTTTTTTCAACAACCTTTAAGTCTTCATATGATTCTTCAATTTATTCTTTCAAGGCTCTTGATCGATCATTCTAACCTATCTTTTAGACATACTTGAGACATATATGTTAGTAACAAAAACTGTTTTATCATTACCAAAATAAGGTGGAAGTACCCTTGGTTCAACAATCTCCCCTTTTTAGTGATGACAAAACTAGGTAATATGATAAACAAGATAAACATAACAAGTACCATAACATAACAAGTAGTTATATGAAAATAGGTAAATAGCTCCCCCTCAATTGTTAGCTCCCCCTTAATTAAACAACATATTTCAAACATATATATCAATTTACTTTTATCATATTTTATCACACCCTTTACTTTTATCACATCCTTCTCCCCCTTTTTGGAATCACCAAAAGGGTATAAACATAAAATCAAGTAAAGAAGGCAGTACATAGACTAAGATAAGGAGACAGAATATGATAAGCTTAATATCATAGATGATAAAGTGTCATACCTCATCTTGGGCCATGAAACTCATATTTGCTATCTCTTCTTCGAATCCAATAGGATCATCCCATCCCGCTTTGAGAGCTTTTTTTTTAAACTCCCCTTATCTTTCCTTTCTTTCTTTTCTTCCTTTTCACTTTCACGGAGGTGTGGACAATCCAACCTAAAGTGCCCTTTTTCACCACACTCAAAGTATGTTATGTTAGAAGTTTTTGAAAATAATTTACCTTTGCGAATAGGAGTTTTCCTTTGAATGAGTTTTCTTAGCTCCTTGGTGATAAGTCCAATCGATTCTTCTTCTTCACTTTTGTAAGATGATTCTTTGTTTTCCCTTTCATCCTTCTTTGTTGCCTTAAAGTCAATGTTCTTCTTTTTGGGTGCACTTTCTTATTCTGCATCATTTAACACCATTTCATGTGTGAGAACAAAGCCGATCAATTCTTCGAGTGACAAGATATTGAGATCATTTGCTTCTTGTATTGCTGTCACTTTGGGCTCACAAGATTTCGGTAGAGACCTTAAAATTTTCTTAGCAAGCTTAACATTTGAATAGGTCTTACCTAGACCCTTTAAAGCACTAACAATGTTATTGAATTGACTATACATCGAAGAGATATTTTCATCTTGAGACATTTTAAATAATTCGAATTGATGTGTAAGCATGCTGATTTTAGTTTCTTTAACTTGATTTATGCCTTCATGTGTGATTTCTAATGTGCACCAAATATCATAAGTAGATTCACACATAGAAACTCTAATGAATTCTTCTATACTTAATGCACAAAATAAAACATGTATAGCTCGACTGTTTAGAGATACTGACCTCTTTTCTTCAGGATTTAGCTCATTATCATCCTTGAGCACCATTTCATTTCCGACCATCTTTGAAGGTAGGCTAGTCTTTTGTGAGACACATAACCATAAGTCTACACGTTTACTTCTAAAAAAATACCTCATCCTAACCTTCCAATTCAAGTAATTGTTTCCATTAAAATAAGGTGCTCTATGTATATTATGACCTTCTAGACTAAAGGAAGAAAAGTATTGCATCATGTATGCCATTATATGATCTTACTCACTTAATTCATTAGAATTAATTTACTTGTAAGAACCCACTCTAATACTAATTGTTGGGATGAAATGGCATTATAAGGGGGTCAATTAGTGCATATAAAAAAAAACTTTTACTAAACCATTACGGAAGCTTAAACAGATTAATCTAAACAAACAATCAGATAATATGAATTTAAAACTAGAGATAGAGAGAAGAGAGTTTACACCTTGATTTATCCTGATTCGGAGCTATCTACTTGCTCCTAATTCAGTCTCCAACACTATTGTTGAGCTTTTGTTCTTATAAAAATAATTAAAGTTATTGATACAATACTTTTCCACACGATAAGAGAGAACCTTTCACTAATTTCTCTTTCCTAGGCTTAAGAATAACCTCATAATCCCTCAATTACAATTCAAAAGAACCTTCACTTGATAAAAACAAGAGGCTTATGAAGGTATGCACACAATACTTAGTTGCCTTTCTTCAAGAAATCACACACATAACAAAATACTCAAAAACCTTTCAAGTAATAAAAAATTTTAAAAAAATAAGAGCTTTGTAAGAATTTTTAGCACAGTATAATCACACTATTTTTCCTTGCTCTCAAATCTTGGTTTATACATAAAAGTCAAACCTATTTATACATGTCAAAGTGATAAATCTACTGGTCAAACAGTAATATTACCATTTGTCCAACGAGCAAAAATTCATAAATGATTTACCAGTTGTACAATGTTATGATTCTCTCTTGATTTTGGAAAATTTTTAATGTTCAGTCGACCGATCAGTGTGAAAATTTATGATAGGTCTTTATGACTGTGTTCGGTCGACCGATCCATTCACTCGGTCGACCTATAGCATCTTGTCAGGTATTCGATTGACCGACTAGGTCATTCGATCGACAGATCTAACTTATTCGGTAGACTGACCTTACAACTAATAGTCGAATAAGTGTTTAAACACATTGTGCACATTTTCAACCAAACACCCATACACCCAAACAATTCTTTAACTTATTTTTGATACTTTATGCTTATTTTTCTAACCAAGCAGTCATATTAATATTGCATAATGCTTTTTTGATTATGCACCTATATGCATATTCTATTATATGTATGCATGTATAGTTAAAAAGCCTCTCAAGAAGATCAAAGTGAAAACAAGTACAGTATGCACATAAATAAGATAAACTTGTTATGAAAACTTCTTCTTCTTTCAACAACCTTTGAGTCTTCATATGATTTCTTCTTTTAAGGCTCTTGATCAGCCATTCCAACCTATCTTTCAGACATACTTGAGACATATAAATTAGTAACAAAAATTGTTTTGTCATTACCAAAATAAAGTGGAACCACCCTTGGTTCAACAATATGAAATTAAATAGGTATATGATGGTCTAAGAAACTAGGTTCATTAGTGGTGGTAGTAGCTACCAGTGTGAGCCTTATTGTGAAGCTCCTCCCTTTGTAATAAATTTGGGTAGATCGGTTGACACTGGCATTTTGAAAGCTGCTAATGATGGGAGATGAAGTGTTAGGTAGTAGGGGAGAGTCAAAACACAAGTAGTGGATGGTAGAAGCAAAAAAAAAAAAAAAAGGAAAAGAAAGAAACGATATAACTAAAAAAAAAAAGAGGAGCAATAAAGAAGAAACTGCATGCATTTGCAAAAGAAAAACAACACCTAATAGTGCTGCACACGCCTAAAAAAATGCATTCTCTTCCTAAATTTAATTAATTAAAATTGTTTTTATTAGAATAAATTAATATTTCTTAATAAGATAAAGAATAAATTAGTTTAAAATATTAATAAATTTAGAAAAAATTGTTTCCCAAGTATTTGAAAAATTATTTCAAAGATTATATTTATTAAGGTTACATATGAAATTTAGTTTAATTTTTCAAAAATTAAATAATTAAATTCAATTAGTTAACCAATTAATAATTAGAATTAAGTAAGATGCTACGACTATCTTTAATATTTAGATTATATTAGATAAAATTATTATAATGAGATTATATTAATTATAATAAGATTAAATTATAGTTCTAATTTATTATTATCCTTGTTTAATAAATTCAAGTATGCTTTAACCTAAATATATGTAACCTTATAACGATGGATTCTACTTAACTAAATTTATATGATTTAGATAAGCAAACTCGTTATCATATGGATTTAGTAGAGTTAAGAATAACGTATAAGTTATGTTTTGCCAAAGATTTGTAATTTATTGGATCTAGGACTCATATAAGATGTGATTGACAAAATGCTATCTACCTAATTTGAACTTAATTAGTTTGTTAAGCAAAATCAACATCAATTAAAATAGAATAGGCTCCTAACTCACTTATGTGACAATTTGTCAAGTTAATAGTGAGTGCTATTATTTGTTTAGAATAGTAGGAGTAACCAAATATTTATTAAAGTACTTTTTATTTTATTTTATGGCATAAACTCATTTCATCTTGTGACATTTCAATTGTCAAAAAATGAGTATGAATTTATCCCTAAAGAGCATCATGGATGCAAATAAATTGATTGGAATGAACTTCTTTAATTGACTATGAACCTAAAAATTATTCTTAGATAAGAGAAGAAATTACAAGCTCTTGACAATACAATTCCATATGAGCTTAAGTAGGATGTAGTTGATGATGTCTGGAAGAGATATCAACATCATATAGAAGACAAAAAATAGGCTACATGTTTAATATTTGCAAACATTTATCTTGAGCTTTATAGGTAGTATGAGAACATGGAAGTAAGGACCATGACTAGGCATCTTCAAGAATTGTTTAGTACATAAATCAAGCACTATATCGATGTAAGATGACATCTAAATCTTCAATAGTGTTACATGTATTGAAGATAATTAACTATATTGAAAAATTAGACCAATTGGAATATGTCATGAACGATAAGTTTAAACATTGATTTGGTGCTCCAGTCTTTTATGTTGAGTTTTTCATAGTTCATCATGAACTTTCATATGAACCCAAGGGGTGTGATGTTATCTGAACTATTGAAGATGCTAAAGACTACTGAAGGATGCCTTAAAAATCAATCTAGTTCTATTCTTATTGTTAGTTTTTTTAATAATAAGAGTATGATTATTAAAAAGAATAAAAATAAGAAATAAAAGGCTTCTATTAAAGTAGCAAAGTTAATAGATAGTGTTAAAAAGTAAAATGACAAGAGCATTTGTTTATATTATGGAAAAGTTAGACATTGGAAAAGGAACTGCGAAGCCTATCTTACAATCTTGAGACATTAGAAAAGGAACTGTAAAGACTATCTTACAAGCTCGATGAAGAAGTTAAAGGTAATTTCATCATCAAATATGTTTATGATTGAAATCAATCTTTTTATTTCTGTTTCACAACCTTGGGTATTTTGTACTAGTTGTGGTTCTTATATTTGTAATAATGTGTTAGTACTAATGGAGAGTATATCATTTAGGAAAGGAGAAATGAACTTATGGGGTATATAAAGAGAGTTTTGGATATCAATTTTACCATATTTTTAAGCAAAAGATATTTATCTCAAGACATGCTACATTCCTAGAAAGACAATTCATTCTTTAAAAAAGTAGTGTGAATGAGGTAGAACTTAGAGAAGGTTTAGAACCACAAAATCACATTCAAGTGGAATAAAAATTTCAATTTGATACATCATATTTATAGCTAATAGTTTAAGAGACACATAGTCTGCGATGCTCTAGTATGATATGTCATCCTCTTATTAAATTGGATCTACATATTGAAAAAGGAAGCGATGATTTTTTACTTATAGATAATGAGCCTACTAATTTTAAAGAAGCAATATCAAATATTAATTCTTTAAAATGACACAAAGCTATAAAATCTAAAATGAAATTCATGTACAGTAATCATATAGACTTTGGTGGATGCACTTAAAGATATTGTACTTATTGAGTGAAAGAAAGTTTTTAAGAGAAACATCGATATAAATGATAATATACTTATGTACAAAGCATAACTAGTGGTAAAGGTTACAAATAAATATAATGAATTAATTTTGATGAAATCTTTTCGCTAGTAGTAATGTTTAAGTTCATAAGGATTTTATTAGCTATAGCTATATATTATAATTATGAAATTTAGCAAATAGATGTAAAAACAACATTTCTCAATGAGACTTTTCTTGAGAATGTGTATATATTAGAACCTAAAATTTTTTAATTTAAATAATTTCTTGATTAAGTATGCAAGTTGTAAATGTCCATTTATGAACTAAAATATACATCATAGAGGTAGAACTTTTGTTTTACTATAACAATTAAAGAGTCTAACTTCATAAAAAATATTTAAAAAAACATTGTATTTATAAGGTTAGTGGGAGTGCAGTTGTTTTCTTTGTACTTTATATAGATAACATATTGCTTAAAATGGCATATCTATGCCCCAATCTGTAAAGATATAATTATTCAAGAACTTCTCCTTAAGGGATATAGTAGAAGCAATCTATATTTTGGGAATAAAAATTTTAAAAGATTGGTAAAAAAGTTTGCTTAGTTTGTCCTAATCCACATATATAGGCAAAGTGTTAAAGAGGCTTTAGCATGGAGAATTTCAAGAGAGGATTCTTATCTGCATTACATGGAATTTCTCTCTTTAAGAGTATGTGTCCCAAAGCATAAGAAGAGACAGATAGAATGGATTATGTCTTATATGCTTTGGCTATTAGATCAATTATGTATTTGATTCTATATACAAGACAACACTAGATGTTTCTTATTGTTTGAGCAAAATAAATAGATATCAAGCTAATCCTTGTAAGGACGACTATGAAAAACATCTCAAAATACTTGAGAAGAATTAAAGATATTCTCTTGGTCTATTGAGGAGTTAAGCTTAGAGTTTAAGGTTATTCAAATGTCAGTTTCCAATTTGAGCATAATGATATTAGATCACAATCAAAGTATATAGTTACTGTTAATAGTGACGCAATTAGTTGAGAGAGCTTAAAACAATCAACCATTATAGGTTCAGTGACAGAAGTTGAGCATATTGTATTTTTCGAGGTAGCGAAAGAACTTAGAGTAATTTCTAGCATTATTGATCTAATAGTATTACAATGTGACAATATTGACATTGTTGCTTAGGTAAAGGAGCTGAGGTCTCAACAATCTGAGTATATACTTGGGTAGTTTCACTTGAAGAGGGAGATAGGGGAGTAAAAGGACATTATATTAGAGTAAGTTCCTATTGAAGAAAATCTTACATATCTTCTCTCTAAACCGTTGTCTCAAAAGAGACCTGATTGACATAGAAATAGATATGATATTAGATACATAGATGATTAACTTTAATACAAATAGGAAATTTTTAGTTTATGCCTATGTCCTTGTAGCCAATCAATTGGTTACAATTACATGTATGATGTTGTATTTTTATTTAATAAAAATACAGTCCTTATCTTTATGTGTTTTTGTTAATCATATTTAAATAATTAATTATAAAGAAAAAATTCCTAAAATAATTACTATATAATTGGAAATTATAATGAGATCATAATTATGAGATTTAAATTGTATTTTTATATTATTTCTAAAATGTTCTTAGTTATAATTTTATCAAGATAGGCTTAGTAATTAAACGATTATACTAGTACATGCTATGTTTCCTTCTTATAAAGAAGTAATTGATTTCATAGATTAAAGTGCAGAAGCACCTAAATAAACGTGTAGATACGTATTAGAGAATAAATTCACTAAACTAACTCAATTATGAGGATCCCGAATGGAACATTGCTTATGTTTATGTGGATTGCTTCATTATAATAGTTGTATAATTGATCATTTGACTTAAGATTACCAAAGTTATCTCATATATGAATTACTATATTTTTTATACTAATGATCTATTTCATAGAGTAATTCAAATCGGTAGTAATTGAGCATAGTATGAACTATATAGAGATAGTTGAATAAATCAATAAATAATTCGTCACTCTAATATAATTAGGGATAATGCTTTACTGTTCTTGATTAGTTATAATTTGAGAATTCTCTCACTAGAGTGAATTGAAATTTTAAAATTGTATTCAAATATCAATTATACATTATTTATAAATTAGTAAGAAAGAACATGATTAGATTATTTAAAGTAGAGCTTAATTTCATACTCTAATTCTAATTGGAAGGATTAAATTATACCTTATAACTATATATGAGAAGGTTAAATCAAACTACTTTGACATTCTTAATATTTGAGTGGTTATGAAATATTGCTCAACTTTAATCATAATCTATGACTATAAATTGTTTAATTAAAGAGTTAAAGATAAATTAAAAATTTTTTAGTTTATCTAATTCTAATTGTAAATTAGAATTAGAATTTATAATTATTACCAAAATATTAGGAACCTAATAACTTACACATAAATGTCTATTAAAGGAAAGAAAGATTAATTAAGTTAGATTTAATTGAGAGGTTTTAGAAACTTCAATGATCAATATGTAATATTTGATTTTATTAGGATTGAATTATAATTATAACTAAAGTTTGACTTTAATTATAATTTTTTAAAATTTTAATGCTACGAAAAACATGATTTTTTATGTAAAAGGAAGAAGGATGAAAGAATAATTGGTACTCTTCTTCTTCCTCCTCTTAAAAGTAGTTTTTAAGTTCTCCTTTAAATTTGATCTATGGATATTGTTAGAGGACGGACATTTAAATAACTTGTGGTCGATGAATTTACAAGACAAAACAGTTTCTATGGAAAAGCGAAACAAGTTTGTTGAAATATTGTTATTTTTCCTATTCTCATGTTTCAAATTAAATTTGTTGAAGTGATTCGTATGGGAAGTCATAAAAATTTTTCTGATGTACTTTAATTTGATTAGGCAAAAAGTATGTTTTAAACCCTAATTTTTCAATAATATTTAAATCAAATTTTAATATTTTAAAATATTTTAAAAGAACCTTAACATTTTAAAAACATTTAAAATGAATTATAACATTTTGGAAATATTAAAAAAAACATCCATCAATTTTTTTCATCAAATTTTCTATTGTATCATAGAATGCATTTTTATTGGTCTAAAATAGGTGAGGGCCCCACACATAACATGTGACATCCACTTGGCAGTGGGGCTTACCAAAAAAATTTTAGATAAAATAAAAAGGTAGAAATGGCATCATACCTCCTTGTTTTCTTCTACTTAATTGGAAGGAGATGAGATGTAGGGGCATAAAACTCAATGCTCCATGACCATCGAAGGATTGATAGAGATGAAGGTTGTGAACCAGTACTAAAAACTCTGCATAAATCTCTTGGAAGTTGAAAAGAGACCAAAATTAGAAAGAATTAACCCAATACATACTATGATGCAAATTTTGGTGCATGGCTGAGTCTTACTATGAGGTAGATGAGGCTTGTCGTCGACGTAGACCCACAACTCTTGTACTCCATATTTAAAACTGTAATGCACCACGAGTGGCTCATAATAGGGTTTCTGGATTTAGATTTTTTTTTTTTCTGATAATGAAACCTTGTTGAACTCATCTGTGGGATTTTCAGACATAAGCGATAGCACGAAGTTTCTAACAAGAAGAAACAGTAGAAAAGAAAAGTGACCATTCATTGTTTTAATTCACTCTCTTTTTTTATTTATTTTGCTATTACGTTATAACTAATACATAAAAGACTACTTGGACTTGTATAGGTGTCTTATTCAATCTTTTTAAATATAAATTTGGTCAAACACTTGAAGTCTCCGACTCTCAAAAGTTTGAGTTCCCAGAGCAAGTAAAAACTTGCAAAGCATCAGTTACAACATAAATATATTCGATGCTTGGTTTTATTTTGTATAAAATCATATGCAATAATGATAAAAAGGTTCTCTGGGATAGAAATGGGTCAAAGAATTTTACTAGTAAACTTATATAATCTGTTTGCCTAGCAGAAACCTATTTGTTTGTCAAAACGACTGCTAGATATCATAATTTTACCTATTCCCAGTTTCATTTCCATTCTCACGCTTGCAGTCAAAGATCATCAGCTGCGTAAGGAGGATTACTATTTCCTGCCGATCACATCGTCGTATTATTTCTCTAAACAAGGACAAAACATTAGACAAGAATCAGCTGTTAATGATAAAGGTTTTAAAGACATTGTTTATTACTTAAATTAGTGTGCAATTATACCGAAGCAATCAACAGTGAATGAAGGGCTTGTCTTCTTAATTTTGATCTTGTAGAGCTATCAATGATTCATTTTTATAGGATGATAATAATTATGTTGATTCATTACTTTTTCTTCCATGCTAATTGAGTATATCATTCCAAAACCTAAAACACTCACTTCCAATGATGTCTTTGCAAAAATAGTAGTTATCACTTTCTGAAAATTTATGTAATCACTTAGATAGAAGGTATTTTAGTAGGCAATTGCTTTTGTTTGATTCATGTTTAAAGGTTTATTATCATTGCCATGATAAACAAACTGAAATTTATCAATAGGCATAGAAGCTCACTCAATCATGAACATCTGCAAAAAATGAATTTTATACATTTCAAGTTTCTTTCCTTCAAATAGAATTTATCCACTAATTCAAAATTTTATCCACCCCTTTACTTATTCATCTGGATTTTTATTTGGTCCTGGTTAATAGCGTCATTTTTTCTCTTTTTTCATTTCTCACCATTATTCGTAAATTTTTCTATAATCCCTATTCCTTTCTTCTAATAGCCTCAAACATGCTCGTTCCACTCCCTCCCCTAAAATGAGCATGTATGAGTCTGTGGGTCTACGTCGACGATAAGCCTCATCAACCCAGTAGCATTAGTTAACTCCTGAAACATTGAATGCATTTTCTAATAGCCTCATACATGTTCGTTCCACTCCCTCCCCTGCTTACTCGCACCACTCTCTGTCTTTCATTGTACTTAAATCTATGTACTTGGCAAATTCATTGGTTCTCTGGTTAATAGGTCTTTCTGCATCTCTTCTCAAGATGCCTCTAAATCTTGTCACCTTCCAATAAGGCAGAATAAAACAAGCGGCCTTTCCTATCCTTTATTTTATCTAGAAATTTTTAGGTGGTCCCCGCTACCACGTGGATGCAACGTTACATTATGCAGCCTTCGCCCATTTTGAGCCAATTAAAATATGTCACGTGGCACATATACATGACAGATAATAAAAAAATTAATAAAAATAAATTATAATTTTTTAAAATATTAAAATTTTTTTAAAAAATTTTCAAAATATTAAATTTTTTTTAACTTTTTAAAATGATAGAATTTGACTTAAATGAAACAGAAGTATCCCAAATATTAGGTAAAGGAACAACCTGCTTGTAAGATAAAATGCTTATCTAATTACTTCATGGGACTTGCAAGGATAAAAATGTACATTTATGTCTCTTCTAGTATAAAAAGATTCAATCCAGAGTAAGAATAAAGACCCTCTACCAAAGCACCGATAGATTGTAGAATGCAGTGACACCAAATTCTATTACAATAGATTTTTACCTTTCTCATTCTTTGTCTGGTAGATCAACTGTTTCATGGGCAAACTTCTATTACAAGTGCCATGGGAGGGAGTCTAAAAATGAAAAATGAAGATGCATATAAGAGGACTTGTTAGACGATGTGAACAGTATTTCAGTACCATGTGTGAATAGAGATATAAAGCTAATCCCTATACTAATATGAGGCCATTCTAGAGTTGCCTGCACTAAACAAACAGGTTTATAGTCTTAATAGATGAAACAGTGGACTACACCATCTCTAAAAGAATTAAAGAAGTTCTCAAGTCCAAAACCACATGACCCGCACACGACTAAGATGTACTTAAAAAGAATATATTATAGACAAGGCATGTATTGTTTGCTTTTAACCTTTAAATCAAGATATACGTGCCAAAACGGAGTGAAATGCCATGGTAATTCTTTGTTTCATTCTTTGCAAGAATCTTAGCCCCTTTTCCCATGCTGTAAGATCCTTAGAAAGAGGAAATTCCCTTGGATCGACAATATATGAGAATTTAATAAGCAAAACGAATTTAATATCATTTCCTTAATCAAGATCAAATTAATATTTTACATTTCATTAAAGTATTACCAAGGTCATCTAATTTATAATCGAAAGAAAACCTACCAAGATTTAAGTTCATTTAATCCAAACAATATAGGTGAAGGCTCTTATATATTTTCATCAAGGCTAAAAAGGAAAAAAAAAGGCTAATTTTAACCCTAAGGTTTTGACTAATATTTCGGTCAAATCCTAACGTTTCAAAATCTTTAAAAAAGAATCATAACATTTTAAAAGTATTTAAAAAGAATCATAATATTTTAAAAATATTTAAAAATAACCCTGACTAACATTAGATTCGGGGTTAGTTTTAAACATTTTTAAAATGTTAGGATTTCTTTTGAATACTTCTAAAACATTAGAGTTGGCCTAAACATTCTAAAATGTTATGGTCTGACTTGAATATTAGTAAAAACTTTAGGGTCTAAATGACATTTTTTGTAGGGCTAATAATAAAAACTTACAAAGACAAGCTCCTATTGGTGACTTTACTCGGCAAGATGCCCATGGAATGTAACTACCAAGTCTATATTAGTTTACCATTGTTGCAGCTTGAGTTTGTCTTAAGGTGTAAAATAATCAACGTTTAGCAATTCATACTAATGTTATCTATGCAACTTTGATGGCTTGAATAACATTTCACCATAGAAGATAAATGCAATTACACACTAAGTGCCTGTTTAGATAGACTTATATCAGTAGAGCTTTTTTTTGTAGAGCTTTTCTGAGAAGAGCTTTTTTAAGAAGACAATTGACTGTTTGGCTATCATTTAAAAAAGATCTTTTTTAAAAGAGCTTCATATAGTAGATTGTTTGGTAACATAAAAATAAAAAGCACTTTTGATTTTAACTATATTTTATTTTGTAATAAAAATTATTT
>JAOXYD010033761.1:0-14022 GCA_028565735.1 Pinacopodium congolense | reverse complement strand
AAACAAGTTAGTAATGTTTACATATGTGTGTATTGCATGATTTAGAAGCACAAAGGGACCAACATCATCCAGACATTACCGGAACATCAAGACAATAGCTATCTGGAGCCGACAGTGAGCTAACCTAGATGTTTACTCATTATATTTGAATTGATTTTCATGACCTGTTAGATATTGAATTGTTATTGATATGATTATGATAATTCCAGACCATTCAAATGTCCGAGGAGTTTGACTTTCGAGATTGTATTAGAAGTATTTTCAAATTGAATGTGAATATGGAAAATGTGTTCTCAACTATATGTTGAATTCTGGATTAAGATCTAATGAATATGCTATATGAATGTGCATACTGAATGAGAATTATTGATAACATAATATATGACTTGATGAATTTTTATTACATTGATATTCATGATCAGATAAAGGAGTTATGACTATACTAACTAACATGAAAAGAGGTTAAAGCTCATAAATGTGCACATAGAGCCACAGGTACAATGATTAATGAGCCTGGTATCCACGATGGGTATGGGATAATATCTGAAATGAGAATGGTATTCACAATGGATATGAGATAGTTAAATTAGGTGTTCAGTCATAATAAAATAAAAAGAAAAGTGGAGTCTCATGTGCATTGTGTATATTTTACATGTATCATATGATTCATTTCAAAGAATGATGAAATTGAGCTAATATATTGTTAGGTTATGCTTGTGTACATGTGCATAATTGTGACATAGTACTAAAGTGTGTTGATATAGTGAAATGCAGTATTTGTATACATGTTGATGAGATGAATGATTGAGATGAATAACATTATATACTTGAGAATTTTGGTTGCATACTTGTGAAATTTATTTTTTGACTCGAATGAGTACATCGATGATGGTTCATTCACTGAGTTTGCAAAACTCATCAAAATTGAAAATGTTTCTTTTCAGGTACTGAGAAGACTTAGTATTTAAGGCAATCTATTAAAAGTTTAGTTCTGTCACTTTTGGACTCAAGAATGGCTTAAAGGTCTAGTCAGCTAACACCTGCAAAGTTTAGATAGAATGTGTCCATTAGTTTTCTCATTTTATGTAGTACATGTTATATAGAATAGTGATTCTTTTGGTTTTATAAATATATATGGATGATGAGATGTAGTGTTTTTGTAAACGATATGTTTTTGAAATGAAATGAGAAATATATATTACTTGTGTTCTATAATGCCATAATAATAATTATGGTTTCTCTAACATGCCATTCTTATAGGGTATGTTCTTGAATATCCTCTGGATATTTAGGTATATGTTCTATGGTAATGGGGTGTTACAAAAATCGCCAACTTAATCAAAGTTTGGTCATTTATTGACTTAATTATCTTGTTTATTTACTTTTACAATAATTAAAGTAGACTTCTCAAATCATTAATTACTAATAATTTATCCTAGATGACCAACCTATGATAGATAATTAAGCACTCGAATAAACAAAGATCTTCATATAAATAAAAGAATTAGAACATTCCATCTACTTGCCTAGCCTTATCTATTAAGGAATTTAACCACACATGATTTTCATCAAACATAAGAATATAATTGAAAAGAACATAATCCTTAATGAAAAATAGAGAGTTAGAGTACAAGAAGAATTAATATTATGAGACACATATGAAATTAAGATATCCTAATTGTAAATATGCTCTAACCCTTGAATTTACTTTTATAAAACTTTAATTTGGTACTTTATGTCTATACTAAAAAAGCTGAGTGAAAACCTATCTAAGAATAACCTTAAACTATTGAACTCTCACTTAATTATCTATCATTGATGACTAAAATAGGTTTTAGGGCTAACTTAGGATTATTGTTACTAATTTTCCCTAAAAAACTTTGTTTAGTCACACTATCGATGAGTAAAAAAGCCTTTTGAGTCAGAAAATAATGATACTATTGTAAGGTACCATTAGTTCATTGTCTGCAATATGATCTTTAACAAAATTTCACCCTGAGAAACAATGACACTGTTCTAAAGAAACATTAGACCTTTGTCTTTCTTTGGGACTAAAATGGTTGTTCATAGTGGGTACAACATCACTGTTACAAGGTACCGTTGATATTTTATCAGACTTTTCCAAATATAACCTTTTCCATACCCAAGACGTCAATAAAGCATGAACCTAAAAATTAACTAAAAACACTCATAAATAGGATAAATTCTTGTATAGATAATTTTGAAGGCACATATATTCATAGCCCAAAAACCTATGTAAAACACCCCTGTTAGTGTCTTCTGATCACTTAAACCTTCTTTTAACGCTTTAAATGCTAAGTTTTTCCTCTTAGCCTAATCTCCTCCACTTTTATCTCCTTGATCCTCATTTAGTAAGTGAAAAGGGATCCAAGCCATTCCATTAAAGTTGGGGCATTTAAATCCTTTGTATCTCAGATAGCCTTCATCTTGGCTTTCCCATAACTTTAGTAGCAACCTAAGAATTTTCCTCACCAGTTCATCATTAGCATAAGTCTTTCCTAATCCTTTAAGAGCATTTAAGATGTTAGTAAACCTACTATACATGTTTGAAATGCTTTCACCATGTTTTATATGAGTAAGGACACTTTACTTTCTTTCACTTGGTTTTGTGCCTTCATATGTAACCTCTAGTGTATGCTAAATTTTGTGAGTTGTTTTAAATAATGACATGCTACTAGATTCATTTTTACCAAATTATATATTTATATATCTTGCTATTTAAAGAAACTAATTTCTTATAATTACCATCTTGTTCTTCCTTAAACTTCAATACCTTTTGATCTCTTACATTCTTAGTAGGAATATATAGATTATTAAAGACTATTTCCACAAGTTTAAATCTTTAGTCATAAAGAATAATTTTATCCTTCTCCCAGTATAGATAATCATTCCCATAAAAAAATTAGTTTTACTTATATTTATCCTTTGTTGACTAGATGAAGAAGTTAACGCATTCAAATTTACCATTATGATCTTTTCTTACTAATTTCATTAGAAATATGTGCAAAATAATTCCTAACTCTAATACCAATTGTTGGACCTAAATGGAACTAAGAGGGGAGGGGTGAATTAATGTTAAAAAAACTTTTAAACCTAAATTTATTTAGTAATGGATAGATTTTCTTAACCACAACTTAATTAATATGTTGAAGATGATAATTTTAAAATAATACACTATGAATATAGATTAAGTGCATAAAAAATATAATATAGAAATAGAGTGGAGAAGATGAACAAACTAATTTTTTTAGTGATTCGATGATAACACTTTGCCTTCCTCCATTCTCAAAGTCACTCTCAAATGTTTCACTAAAATCTTCTTTAAATCTAGGCGAAGAGAAACCCTTATGTAATACCAAATCTTCTTTATGAAGGTGAAGAGAAACTTTCTCAAAGCTTAAATAAGATGAAAATATATGGTTTGAAAAAAATTTCATAACTCAAATTTGAAACTTTCTCAAAGCCATGAATGTATCACAACTCGAACTTCACTTGAAATGTATTCAACAAAGCTTAAACACTTTCATAAAAGTTTAGTGCTTGAATTTAATGTTTAAAGACTGTAGCAATGTTCAAATAAATCCCTTTTGATATTATAAAAGCATAAGACTAGAAAAAAATCCATTAACTTCTTCAATAATAAAAGCAATAAGTGATTAAAGCTGTATAGTTGTAGCTTTGCAAAAATTAGTTTGAAACTTACATTAACCTATTGTGGTCATTCCTAGTCTACTTTTTTTTAAATCTAATTTTAAACTAAGACTAACATATAGGCAAGTATACCTATCACAAGTAATATAATGGATTGAAAAGAGTCGAAGTTATCATTACATAGTATTTAACTATAACTAATAAGTCACTCATATTACAATTATCTAGAGAACTCAGGTTGATTGGTTAATTAAATTAAAAACTACTAAACTAAGAAAAATCTCTTGCAATTAATATAAAAAATCAAAATTTGCAGCTAAGGAATATCAATTCAAATGTATACCTAAGGTTTTGGGGCTTCAAATAATCAATTAAGTTGTAAATGATTATATTGCCTAATGTAAGGTATCTCCACGAAATCCAAGCACAACTATAATTAAGACTATACCCTATATCTATCAGTCATATTTCGTAGTTTGGTATAACAATGAACTTTGGTGATAGGCTTGAAACTTAAGAAGTTTAATCCTAAAATCCCTTATTTCATAATTAAGACCCTCACAATTAACCAGAGTTGATCATTCACTAATTTAAATTTCATTATTTATTGATTTTTCCAATACCTAGGGTAGATTTCTCATATTCGTAGTTATCTATGAATTTATTCTATGTGGCTAGCTTATTATAGAAGATTAAGCATGCATATAAATAAATATTGGTATATAATGCAAAATACCTCAATTAAAACATCTACTAACTTTGCCTTAACTAATAAATAATTTAACTGCATAGATTAATTAACAAACCCAACATGTTAAACATAAAAATATGGTTATTGATTAAAATGAAATAGAATTAAAATATAACTAAATAAAGGTTTATAAAACATTAGAAAATGCTCCTAGTTGAGTTCCAAAATCTGAATCACGTTGATCTAACTCCTAGAATACTCAACAACAACTTAAATATCCAATACAATTTATTAAAAGATAAAACATTACAAATCTAAAAACCAAATTAACAGGTGAGACAAAAAACAATAAAATTTTGCTAAATATAAGCTAATAGATAGTTGCTAAGTCTTAAAAGATTGCTTATATAAATTCCAAGTAGGTTAAGGTCAACTTGTAGGTGAATTATTCCAAAATTTTCCTTGAATCTTTGCTGGAACATGTCTCTAGGGACTTTAATGGCCCATGGAATTGGGGATCAACAACATTTTTTATTACCCACATTTTTATCTTATAGTGACATTAACAGTGGTTGAAAGGTGACAATAATGGCATTATTAAAGACACATGTTGTTCTTTTAAAAAATGCATCATACTTGATAATTTTTGTTATATAAATCACTTTTCTTTGGCTTGATACATATAAATTAGATAATTTAACACTAAAATAGAGGTAAATACAAGACCAATCATATCCAAAACTTTGTAAGTTATATCCTTATTAATTCCTCCATACAAGAATTGTTGCTTGTCCTCAAGCAACTTAATTCACCAACCAATATCAAATAGAAACTAATCATATGAAAAATATCAATCTCATAAAAAAGCCATTAAAAAATCTTCATTAGTCACTCAATCATAAAGGGTCATCAATATGTTATGCATCTAATTACTTGTATTAATTCAAAATTGAATTTAATTCACTTTAGATTTCTTTAAACTTCAACTCAATTCATAAAATTCAATTCCATGTATAAAATGAATACATATAAAGCAATATGTTCAAACTTTCAAACACATTCATATCATTTATTTATTTATGAAACTTAACTTTAATTGTGAGCTCTTAAGGCTTGGTTGAGAAGTTACCTAGTCTTTTTATGCAAAGGTAAAAAACTTGCCATGAATACCCCTAATTAATTATTGAACTAAGTCACATCATCAATAGGCTAGTATCACCATTCTTTAACTTTGACCTTTTGATGAAGCTAGTGAAATGAATTTATCTTTTTCTCACTTATTAACAAAAATAAAAATTAATGAATAATTTTTTTCTCTTTTTCAATGAGTTGGGCAAATGTGCCCCCATCGTTTAGTGGTTCAAGACATCTCTTTGGGCTTCTATTGAATCGAGAAATGGGCTTGATTGTCCATTTTCTAATGAATAAATTTTCTAAATGAAAAGAGTGTTTAATAAAAGTCATAATCACTTATTCATATGCAAATTATGCATAGAAAATAATAAAGTGAATGAGGTATTCATCTTCTAAAATCATAAAGCAAATCGAAGTCACTTGTTCATCAATACTTATAACCAATCACATAAACATCTTGAATCACCAAACTAACCAAAATCATAATGAATTATTTAAATGGTATGATATCAAGGAAATCCAAATTTCCACAAATTATTATCCATTAAAAATATTATGATAAAATTGATATCAATTTTAGATTCACAATAATATCAATTGTAAAAAAGTCGAATCCTAATTCCCTCCCCATACTTAAAGTGAACATTGTCCCCAATGTTTAAAAATCAGAATAAACATAAAAAAGGAAAGATGGAAATAGGAATATTCCCATAAATGATATATGACATATACATGATTCTATTTGTTTGTGTTGGAGATTTTTTTGTAGCTAACTAAAAATATGAAAATGAAATATAAAAACTCAAAGGGATATATGAAATTATGAAAGTTCCACTATCATATATATGATTAAGAGTACATTAAGGAGCATTAAATACAAACATGAACATAAATAAACAAAAAAACCATAATATCAATGAGTAAAATAAACATGTATAATCATAAAACTTCTAAGTACAAGGCCTAAAGTCTCTAGATTGTAAATGATTCCATAACTATTATGTTTGATACTACATGTGGTCCATTTGAGTTAGCATGTGGTCCATCTAACTCTACATGACGGTCATATAATGCTCCATCATCTAAAGAATCTCCAAAACAATGCTAGTATGTGGTTAAGGAGGTATGGAAGTAGGAGGAATGACTGCCTAAGGAGGCTATGAGTGAGGGTGTGCCTCTAAAGATATCGCTTTGCTACCACTCTCCTCAAGGAAAAACTCATAGCTAGGAGGTCCTCAACACTCTCATCCTTGCACAATAGGTGAACCTATAGATTGCATCATCTACCTCGAACTTGCTAATGTTTCCATAACTTAAGTGTGTCTTGAGTGTGGCATAAGAAATCATAGATGCATTAGGTTGCTACATTGGAATCCCCCCTTAGGATAATTCTAACATCCATGAGGATCCTCATTAATAAACATAAGGAGTAGAAGTTCTTGTTTGGACACTAAATCCAAACCACGTTGTGCATATGAGGGATGATAAAACCAGCAAGCAGTGCCCCATTAAGGATGTAAAGCCCATGCATCACCTTGTAGAGGATGCCTATGTTTGGAACCTATACATCATTGAGTCTACTGGCCCTAGATTAGATGTTGGTGCTAATCATGACTACGATTACCCTCTCTTTAATTCCTAACTAAGTTGTGAGAAACACTCTAAGGTTTGTCTTCCTATCTAGACCTAAGGCATTCCAAGCTATGTTGATTGAAAAATTAGGGTTGACTATCATCAAGCCCCTATGCAGAGTGTCCTTGTATTACTTGTATCCTCGTTGGGGACCCTTAACAATGATGATAGATATGAATGAGTATTAACTATAAAGGCACCGCATATAAATGAACATACCTTGATCATATTAGACTCTTATTTTTAGTCTATGTTTTTGTAAACTTGTGAACTAATATAAAGTAGTATGGTCCAGCTAATGTCAGGACAAGCTCCCATCCAAGTACTCTACCTAACTATATTGTAGGTACCACAGATTGCTCTACAATAATTTCATTGCCACAATGGGCGTCAAACCATTTCGAGCGGCCTCTTATAGTGAACTAGGCCTTATTGAAAGTGGGAATCTTCCTTAAATTTGATGTTATAAAGGAGCATGACTACATCTAACTCCGAACTATGCTAAAATATGGCTACAAAGAATTGTAATGTGCTAAAAATTGCCTAAATGTTCTAGTCACTATCGCTAGAATATGCTCACCATCATCAGAATGTCTCCTTGTCAGCATCAACCATATTAATGCTAAAAAGTGGTACTAAAATGTAGATAATATCATGAGGAACATGGTGGGGTAAATATTAAGCCCTAACAGTGGAAAAATCACTTTAATAAGTGGATATGGAGGTGGTGGAATTGTAGAGGGAAGAGAAAGTGATGAAGTGGGCAAAATCAGGCTAGGTGGTAGGCAAAAATTGATGTTAAATAAGTGTGGTATGTGATAGGTAGAGGCTAAAATGGGGGTTAGTGGTAATGGAACTTAAGAAGAACGACGAGGGAAAGAGGGAGAAGAAGATGAGAAATAAATCTAGGGCATAAATCTAATTGATGCCTTATTTATGTGAAATGCATGGTTCAATGGTGTATAATAATGACTACAACTATGTCATTGATGACCCACGTCGATGTCCTATATTCATGCTACAATGACAAGTTAGACAATAATAACAACTTCATTATAGAGGGTTTTTGATATTGAGTCCAATGTTTTCCCTATGAATTTCAACCCTCATATTGCTACTAAACCCCCCAATGTATGGACCATCACTAAGAGATCAATAGGAAAAATGAATTTGTCTACTTTTACAAGCACATCCTTGATGATCCCTTTAGGATAGGTGATAGATCTATTGGCTAGTTGTAGTGAGACTATAGCATATTTTGACTCCTTTAATCCTTGCTTTTTAAAGATATACATGGGCACTAAATTAGTACTCATTTCAAGATCCATTAGAGCCCTATCTAGCTATATGCTACCTATTGTATATAGGATGGTAAAACTTTCATGTTCCTTAAGCTTTGTAGGTAAATTTCTAAGCAAAATTGCGAAGAACTCCTTATTAAGATTCACAGTCTCATACTCTTTTATTTTCTTCTAATTCAATGAAATATCCTTTAAGAAATTTTTACAGGAGAGCATCCACGTTAGTTCCTTCAAAATTAGATATTAATATGTAACTTCTTAGACATCTCTAAAAACTTACTGAATTGCTTATCTAAGTGGGAAATCTTGAGATGTTAAGGTTATTGAATCATTGGGTTGTATAATTGAATTTCATGATCGAAAAATAACCTAGGTCACTCCTCCTCCTCTTCTTTAACTTGCTTCTATTTTCCTTTCTTCACCATTATCTCTTTATTTATCTCTTCTACCTTTTTCTTCTCTAAACTTGCATTCTCCAATTCCTTATTGCACCTCAAGGTAATAGCATTTTAAATGCTATTTAAGATTAGCTTTGGTAATACAAGGTAGTTTAACAAGTAACCTCTCCTGCAATGCCTATGTTATTTAGCTTACTTGAGTCTTTAAGTTTTTAATATGAAAGTTATGGTTTTTCATCCTTGGCTCATTAGATTAGATGTACTTTAATAAGAGCTCCTCAAAACTAAATTTTTCTTAGGGTGAAGGAGTATTGTCTCTAAAATTGGGTAGGGGACTCTATGAGAATTGACTAATGGAGGGTTTAGTAATAGGGGTTCGTTTTATATTGATTTTCATGATGTTTTTATGTTAATTCATCCCTATTTTAATGGTTATTTATTCCTAAATTGTTTAATTTGTATATTACACCCTAATTCAAGTGAAAATCAAGAAAATATGAAGATTAGAAAAAAAAATAGGAGCAAAATTGTGGTATCAAGTAGACTCATGTTTAAATCTCCAAGAGTTGCGTTTAAGGCAGTTTTGGGACCTAAACGGTAGGGGTATAACAATGCTATTTAGGTCCCTTTCAAGCACTGTTTAAGTACCCGTTGTGATATTTCAACTGGATCTCATCTTCCCATTAGTTGCAACTTGTGTAACTTGCCTCTAACTTGCTCAAGACATATTTATTAAGGTTTTGAAGCCAAAAACAAGATAGAAGAAACAAAAAAAAAAAAACCATGAATTTATAGTCAAAATTCAGATCCTCTCTAGTTATAGGGCTTATTTATAGTATTCTTCATCTTTTTAAATCTTGTTTTGTATATTTGAGCTTGTATTTGAGGATTGTAACAACTCAGAAACATGATTTATAGACCTTTTTTTTTTAAAATTCACTTGTCGTTCTTATATGTTCAAGAATATGATGAGTATGATGAGTATGCCTTATTTGTTGATTTAAATGAGTGGTGGATTTAGTTTTTGGTTAAGGAATGGCTAGTAAATGATCTAACTATGTTTTAAATGTGATTCCATGTGTGATTGAAGGCTGTCTTTTATTTAAAAGAAGAGCTTAATACTTATTTTAACTTGATCACTTAGAATAAAGTTAAGAAACAACTTAGGATTCAAGAAATTTTCCTCATTTGTTAGATAATTCATTAAAAAATCCAATTTAATTCATTTCATGATCAAACCTTGATTTTTCTTAAGGGTTATAATATAAAAATTAGAATTTTTAGGTTAAGCTTCTTAAACTTTAAGCCTAATGCCTAAGATTATTGAACGACCAAACTTCAACATAGGTAATTAGAGAAAAAGCATTGTGTTAACCATAACATTGCTTTGATTTAGTGAAGTGACCCTAGGACAAGCCTCTCAATCCTTACTTAACTTATCTAGATCATTGAAAATCAAATCTTTAACCAATCAATCTAAAAGGAAATCTTTAAACTCAAGTTCAATCATCTTTGCATAACTTGACATTTTTATGTTAAATTGGTAACTTTAGTTAGTAATTTCATTGGAATTGTCTTATCTAAATAATTGCGACCTAATTGACTTAGTATTTAAAATTTGGAATTCCCCATGGGAATGATAATTTAGAACTTAAATATTCCACTATATTAGTTGTGATCGGTACACTTGACAAAAAATTGGTTTGAAATTGTTAAAAGAAAAGTATCTCAATTGTTAAATTTAGTAATTAATTTAGGTAACTTTGCCTTAATAAATGACCAACATCAAGTTTTTAGCATCGTTCCCGAGGAATCACCAAACATAATTGGAATACTAGGGATAAATTGGCGAAGATTACTCTAGAGCTTGTTTAGATTGTTTATATTGTTCAAACTTGTTTTAATAGCTTTTATTTGATTTACGCGTTATTTATTTGTTGTTTTTTCTTATTAATTTTTTTTGTTTTAATTTCCTTTCTTGTTAATTTTGTATGCATACTCGGGGATAAAAACCTAAGAAACTTGAATTTAATAAAAAACTTCTAACAAACAATTCATAAGCAAAAGAAAGAAACTTAAATGAGTATATATGAAACTGTTGGGGTAGAGAATTTTAGTGAGCAATCCTTTGACTTAGACATGGATCCTCAAGCCATATAATTGGAGGACTTTAGGAGGGAGCCAGACAACCTACTATAATGGATTTACCTTTAGGAAACAAAGGGCGATTGATGGCTAGCATTATGTAACCTATTGTCAACACTAATAAATTTGAAATCCTACATAGTATCATTTCTATAGTTAGAGGTTCCCAATTTGGAGGTATATCCATAGAAGATCCTAATGAGCATTTAGAAAATTTTCTTGATAATTGTAATCGTTTTAGAAGTACTGAAGTATTAGATGATGTTGTCAAGCTTATTTTATTCCCATTTCACCTTAGAGATAAGGCTATAGCATGGATTAATACCCATCCACCTAGTTCCATTACAATATGGGACAATTTAATGGAGCTATTCCTAACTAAAATTTTCCCACTTGTTAAGATTGCCAAGATGAAAATTAAAATTAGTTCTTTTTTTCAATATGAAAATGAGAGCTTATATGATGAGCCATGGGAAAGATATAGAGAAATGTTGGTAAAGTATCCTAGCCATGGTTTTAATACATGGAAACAAGTGGATATCTTTTATATTGGCCCTAAACCTACTCACTACATCATAAATACTGCAACTAGAGGTAGCTTTATGCACAAAACTCCAGAAGAAGAATATAATTTAATGGAAGAGATGGCAACAAAAATTTTTCAATAGAAATCTAAATGTCATTCTAGCCATTTGGGGTGCATGTTATTAATGATATAGTTACTTTAATGGCCCAAATGCACGTTCTAAATAATAAATTTGACAATTTGGTTAGTATTGTTGGTAATAACACTATTAGGAGTCAAATTGAGTGCAAACATTGTGCTAGTTCATCCCATGTTTCTGTAGATTGTCAAGTAGGTATTCCTTTTACTAGAGAGCTAAAACAAGCCCAGTATGTGAACTCTAATAGAAAAAGGAATGACCTATACTCTAATACCTATAACCTTGGATGGAGAAACCACCCAAACTTTTCATGGCATAATAATTGGAATGCCTATCGTCCCCCAGTCAACCTATAAAAAGGCCATAACCTAGTTTTGAGAAGATCTACCTCCACCTAAAAAATAAAAAAATTGAAGATATAATTTTAAAGTACATTTAGAGCAACCTTGTAAACTTTTTACTGATCTGAATGTCCATCCATACATGCTTAGAATTCTTTGTACCTAAAGACTTAAGAATGCCAAATTTGATAAGTAATTTAGGAAATTTGTGGAAATGTTCAAGAAATTACAAATAAATCTTCCATTTATAGAAGGCATAGTATAAATGCCAAGCTATGCCAAAATTTTGACGGACATTCTGTTAAAGAAAATAAAATTAGAAGGCTATGAAACTATGAAGTTAAATGAAGAATGTTTTACAATTCTGCTTAAGAAGTTACCTCATAAGTTCAAGGATCTTGGTAGCTTTACCATTCCTTTCACCATATGTTACTTGTAGGTAGATATAGCCCTAATGGATGTAAGACAAGCATTAATTTGATGTCCCTATCTATTTTAAGAAGCTAGGATTGGAAGAACCAAAGCCCACTACAGTTTCTTTATAGTTGACAGATCGTTCTATGACATATACACGAGAGATCATTAAGGATATTTTTGTTAAAGTAGACAAGTTTTTTTCCCTGTGGATTTCTTAATGCTTGACATAGAGGAAGATAGCAATGTTCCCATTATACTAACATGATCATTTATAGCTGTGGCAAGGGAACTAATTGATGTACATGGCGAAAAATTAATTTTAAGACTCCAAGATGAAGAAATAGAGTTTGATATTTTTAAGGCAATGCATCACCCAATGTAATATGACTTTTGCAACTTTATTGGGGTTAGGTATTTCGAGAGTGGCTTTTCTATTGTGTTATGTTTATATCTTTTACAGAAGATGTTAATTTATTCTTAGTGTATAAATTTGGATAAGGATATTAGTGAAGTTCTAGGTTCTTTGGAAATGAGAAAATTTTCTTTTGGTTGGTTACCATATAAGAAATTTAAACCTCCAGATATATGATTCACACTTTTACCTAAGACATCCATATAAGAACTATTATAATTAGAACCCAAACCTCTTCAATCACTTTTAAAGTGTGCATTTTTTGCCCTCAATTGAATTTAATAATAGTTATTTCATCATATTTAACTGAAAATATGGAGGACAGTTTGTTGAGGGTTTTAAGAGAGCATATGGGAGCCATTTGTTAGATTATAGCAGACATTAAAGGTTAAGTCCATTCATCTGTATGCATAAGATTTTTATGGAAGAAAAACAAAGCCATTGGTCCAACTGTAGCATTGATTAAATCCAAATATGAAGAAGTAGGGAAGAATGAAGTAGTAAATTTTTTTGATGTTGGAATAATTTTTCCTATTTCTAATTCAGCTTGGCTTAGCCCAGTTTAAGTGGTCCTTATGAAAGGCAGTACTATTATAGTTCAGAATGAGCGAGATGAGATGATTACAACAAGAAAGGTAA
Source organism: Pinacopodium congolense (assembly GCA_028565735.1). Classification (NCBI taxonomy): domain Eukaryota; kingdom Viridiplantae; phylum Streptophyta; class Magnoliopsida; order Malpighiales; family Erythroxylaceae; genus Pinacopodium; species Pinacopodium congolense. The sequence goes on along the minus strand of JAOXYD010033761.1, from coordinate 575 downwards.
CTTGCTGGTGTATGTATATAGATTATAGAAAATTAAATGATGCCACTAGAAATGATCACGTCCCATTTTCTTTTCATTGATATAGTTATACAAAGGCTAGCTGGGCACAGTTTTCATTGTGTATTATATGGGTACAATGGCTATTTAAAAATTCCAGTAGCCCCTGAGGGCTATGTCAAAACTACTTTCAATTTTCTTTATGGCGCGTTTGCTTATAGGTTTATGCCTTTTGGCTTATGCAATACCCCCACTTCCTTTTAATACTACATGATATCGATATTTTTTTTATATGATTAAATCTTGCATCGAAGTATTTATGAATGATTTTTCAGTATTTGGCACATCTTTTGAATCATGTTTGAAAAATTTAGAGAAGGTGTGTGAGGAGTCGTTCCTCCACTACATGACATGTATACCCCCGTACTTATATTCCGGAGCGTATAGCATATCGGGATATCGCGTCTTGGGTACAACGCTTTCTTTCGCCTTCACCACCGCTCGAACCAAGGACCTACCCACTTGCAGCCCTTAGGAGCACGGTGATATACGCTCCGGAATATAAGTACGGGGGTATA
>JAOXYD010033740.1:0-14024 GCA_028565735.1 Pinacopodium congolense | reverse complement strand
CTCTCACAAAAAATCTAGGTTTGGTCATTCAAGGATTAATTCGTGTTGCTTATTGATTTTTCCAAAAACCTAGGTAGATTTCTTAGATCCCATATTGTCTTTCATTCTAATCTTATGTAATCAGTCCAAAATTAGAACTTTAAGGCCTTCAATAAAATAAATCAGACCTTAATACATCCATTAAAACTCTCATAAAACATTAAAACACCAATCCTAAGCTGGAAAATGGATTTAGCCACACATGATCATCAAAACATACAAAACATGCATCTTAAGCCACATACTTTGATAGATCCCAAAACATGAGCTAAAATAATTATTTTACAAGTTACAAAATAGGTTTAGAAAGCTCCTGGACAAGTCTTGAACTCCTCAACATGATCTAGACAGTAACACATTTTCATGTTCCATAAGATCTTGCAGAAAATCAAAGAACATTCAAGAATATGATAATAAGAATATGAACTTTGATTAATCCTAAAAATAGAGAAAATAAAACATTAATTTGAGTTTAGAAACCCCATATGATGGTTTAGAAACAAATATATATGTCTTACCAACTTTCTCCAATAAACAGCAACTCAAAACACATAATATAACTCGAATTACAAGTGTTTGAAGCTAAGAAACTCTAAGAAAAACTAAGGGAGAAGTAATAGCAATTTTGTTTACACTTATCAAAAGAATCTTTTGCTTTTTACTTTATATCTTTTCTTCTTTTTTAAGTTTGGAGTTTTTTTCCTTCTGTCAGCAAACCCAACCTATATAATGTAAGTGTTTAATACTCTTCGAAGTATGGTGTGAAATAATAAGCTTGTTAAAAAAATTCTCGATTTTGTCTCTCTTAAAAATCAACTCTCGCCGAAGATAGGCCTTAAAGGATAACATCGATTCAGAGATATTTAAATAGTTATTTCTTAACACTTTTTTATTTCATCCAACAATTTATTATTACTTATAATGTCAAATTATTTTCTTGAAAATTTTACTTATGGTTTATCTGGATTATCTATAGAAACTAAAGAAGATATTAATCAAATCACCATAGCTATATCAAATGCAATAAACGAAATAATAGGTAATAATATGTTTAATACTGAAATTATAATAAGAACTATGCTAGCTAATGACATTATAAATATTTTACAAAATGCTAAACAACGTATTATAACTAATAATCATGAAACTCATAGTAAATGACACTTTCAAGAGCTCAAATTTTAAAAAAATTAAGAACCTTAGAACATAATTTATGATTTTTTAAAAAACCTTCAACTACATCTGAATACATATATATAACATACGAATGATTTACCTTCTCAAAGAATACATAATTTATTAATTGAAAAATATTATATAATTGCTAACATAAACACAATAAAACAAAGGATAGTTATATATACCTAACAATTGGAAATATTAAATCAAGAATATGATATGAGAGGAATTGATAATGATATTTTAATGTTAGAAATAATAGATTATAAGAACCCTGAAATATGATCTTATTTACTTAATAAATTACAACAATCTGGTATCCCCTTTGCAAATATGCATAATTTTCATGCATCAACTTTTAAATGTAAACAATATGACAAAAGAATGTTTCATTATATGATTAAATCTATAGCAAGTATAAATGAAGATGAAATATCTGAAAAATATTATGAAACACAAAATCACAAGAAACCATCAATTCATCTACCTGACTAAACTACAATGAAAAAAATTCAAAAAGATAGTAAAATATTATATGTTAATAATCTCCAATTAATGTAGTCAAATAGTAACTTTTACGTAAATTCAATAATTTCTAAAAAAACATAGAAACAAATTGAGAAAACTCTACTAGATTTAAAAGATGTACAAGATATTAAAAAATATTCTATTACAAATATTTTAAATAGAGAAAATGTTATTTATTATAAAAAGAAGTACTGGAAACCCCTATTAAAATTGAGCAATGTAATGGACATATTAGAATTTCATTAACAGATAAAAATCAAATTAGCAATCATTTACAAAAAAAAATACCTGGAGAAAAAAGATGAAAAATAGGCTTTATACATCTTTTAACTATTCAAATATTAATAAAATTAGCATTCCAAGAAGGTATAGATTCACAAATATGCATGGCTATTTTAGATTAAAGATTTACCAATTTAAAAAAATCAAGTTATATGTGTTATGAATGGAAATCTTGTTTCTGGAAAAATTAAATTCAATACTAGAATAAAAGTTGGTATCACTCTAGACTCACCTAAAATAGATGAAGTTTTTACAATCACAAATAAATTTCGCAATGAAAAATTAATGACTTTAGGCATTACCCATTTACAATAACTTGTCAAATTAGTTACGCTTTAACTAATTCTCATCTTAGTATCAAATTTAAAAATACTAATCATATTTATCTTTGTAATCTATCCCTCCTTCTTAGTTATACCGCTTAGTAACTAAGAAGAAGGGATAGATTATGAAGAAACATTTTCCCCTGTAGCTAGACTAGAGGCTATTAGACTTTAACTTGCTTTTGTACCTTATAAGAGTTTTAAACATTTTCAAATAGATGTTAAAAGTGCATTTTTTAAATGGTTTTATACAAGAAGAAGTTGATGTTAAGTAACCCCCTAATTTTGAAAGACACGATGCACCCGATATCACGTTTTTAAATTATCTAAAGTTTTATATGGTTTAAAACAAAAACCTAGAGTATAGTATGATACATTAAGTTCTTTCTTACTTGAAAAATGTAAAGTTGATACTACTTGTTTATTAAGAAAAATAGAAAGGATTTATCAATTTTTTAAATTTATGTTAGTGATAACATTTTTGGTGCTACTAATGAATTTTTATGCCAAGAGTTTGCTAACATATGAGTAAGGAGTTCAAGATGAGCATGGAAGGAGAGTTAAATTTCTTCCTCGAACCTCAAATAAAGTAAATGAAAGATGGCATTTTTATCAACCAAGCCAAATATACAAGAGAATTACTTAAGCAATTTGGCATGGATCAAACGAAGTCATTAGGCACTCTAATGAGTAACTCCACAAAATTAAACAATGATGAAGAAGGTAAAGAAGTGGATGTAAAGCTTTATTAACATATGATTAGGAGTTTGTTATATTTAACTTCTAGTAGACCTGTTATAATGTTTAATATTTTTTATGTGCATGCTTTTAATCATCTCCTAAATAATTGCATTTATTGATTATTAAACGTATTTTGAGATACTTGAATGGTGCATTACATTTAGGTCATTAGTATCATAGAAATACTCGTTTTGACCTAGTTGGCAATTCTGGTGCTGATTATGCAAGAATCTTGTTAGATGGAAAAAGTACATCCGGTGTATGTCATTTCTTAGGCAATGCATTAGTTTCATAGTTTGTCGAAAAAAAATTCTATTGCATTACTATCAATAGCTGTTGCACTCAAGTATTATGGCTTACACAGTAACTTAAGGATTAAGGTTTGGATTTATGCAAAATTATTATAATATGTGATAACACAATCACTATTTCTTTAACCAAGTGATAAGTGTGTTTCAAATTATATTTCTAGGTGTTTTTTTAGGTTTTTTAATTAATTTTTGTATGTTTTAAACTTAGTAGGAACTTTTTCATCCTTTTCATTATATTTTAATTGTTTCTTCTTACAGTTTAGTGTTTGAGGGAAAAATATTAGCTTATTTGAGGAATTGGTTGATACACTTTGATGTTTGGATGTCCAGGTAACAAATGAATCTCAAGGCAACACTAAATTTGGTACAATTGATTTTCGAAAGGCATTAGGTGCACTTATAAAGCTACAAAATGTGATGAATTTTTACAATATTCTAGTCCAACATGTTAGGAGCCTAAATATAAAATTTCATGACATTTTAAGGTCTGTAGACGAAGATATAGCAAAAATACTGAGCAGAGGCCACAGCTGGAAAATCTGATATGGTGGAATGACGTGAAAAAATGTGTGCAAGACATGATTTATAATATTTTAGACATACGAAGATGTGAGGAACCCTAGCAGCCATAATTCTGACCCTAAGACACATTCAAGACAAAAATAGAGGGTTTCAGGAAGAGGAAAAACATGAGAAAGTCAAAAACAAGGAGGATAATCAAGATTCAATAAGTGTTGTCTAGATTTTCTAGTAAAAGGGGATTCACAATCTTCACTAGTGCATCTTTCTTCTACTTTTCTTTTAATGTTTAATATGAATACTCTTTGTTTGAACATGATTATGTATTGTACAATCTATTTAGGGATTGTTCTTGAATTTTTTATCCAAATTTGACTATATTGGTTTAATGTATAGTTGATTGTGTTAATTGTTAAGCTTATAATTACTTCGAATAGAGAGATTTTTTTGACTTATTTGAATTAAGGTTCATAACAGGAGCTGTAGTTTAATGGACCTGTAATTAACGAATTAATAGGTGATTGAAGAGCGATCTTAATTATTTGTTAATTGTCCTTAGGATTGTTTCAAATCCAATTGCAATATTTAATAGTAGTGTTATGAACCGAGAAGTTATAATTCAACTTTTAGGTAGTCCAATTGGGATTAATTAGTTAGATCTCTGTTAAGGGCCAATTTTATTGATTTTGATTGATTAATTGATAAATTATGCCCCTAATTATGTGCTTAAATGGTTAATTTATGTATTGATATGTTTAATTTGCAGCATATTGATCAAAATTGTAGAAATTGTGCAAAAGAATCAAAGTTTGACTAAATTATCAACCTATAACGTGGGTCTACAGCTCCAAGGTTAAGGATGAATAGGGTGTCTTTGATATATGATCATCCCCAAGGTGAAGGAGTCAAAATTTGACAATTAAAAAAGGGCTATAGGGTGCCATTATGCGTCAGCTAGGGTTCCATTGATGGAGAAGTCAACAATATTCGTTCATAATCTCCAGAATTATGACTTGGGTGCTGATTGCAGTTAGCTTTACATAAAATTAGCTCAAATTAATCAATCTTTCGATGCATAATTTAACTTTACGACCAACTTTTCGACAAGTGTACCAGTCGAATCAAATACTAAAATGGAGTATATTTAAGACTCCAAGTATTCATCCTATGAGGTAGTTTATATGATGTAAGTACTAGGTCAATCAGATTACAATTATCTAGAGAATTCAAAATTAATTGATTAAAAAGATGAAAAACACTAAACTATCCTACTATGATTCAAACTTGCGATTTTGAATTATAAACTTATTTATAAATTACAGTAAATTATCAAAATGTGGAATTAAGTTAAGGATTAGGTGAATAATGAATTAATTGAGCTTTAAACAAATTTAAGGGTTAGATTGGAGTCCCTTCACAAATTCATGACAAAGCTATGGTTAAGACTTATACCTTTTCTCCCATTAAACTTAGTTTAAAGTTTGGTCATGCTTTAAATCTAGTCAATGGGATTTAATTTCAAGAAGTTAATTTTTGGATTTTTAAGCTCAAATATCTAACTCTCACAAATAATCTAGGTTTGGTCATGTAAGGATTAATTCGCATTGCTTATTGATTTTTCCAACAAACCAAGTTGATTTCTTAAACTTAGTTCATCTTAAAAACTAATATTAAGTAGCCAGGTCAAAATCAGTTTATTTAATTCTTAAATAAACAAAATCTATAACCTTTAACATGTCTTAATACTCTCTCAAATCATTAAAATACCAATCCTTAGCAATAAAAATGTTTAGCCATACAATTTCATTAAAACATACAAGATATACATTTTACACAACATGCTTTGATAGATCTATAAAAATAGTCTAAAGTAATAAGTTTAAAGTTTACAAAATAGGTTTGTACAACTTCTGGACACACCTTGTAACTCCCAAATTGATTTGTAATGTAGTACAGCCTCATAATTGATTCAAAATTGTAGAAATATCAAAGAATATACAAGGTTATAAGCAAAAGTACAAGTACTTTGATTAATCACAAAAAAGAGCATAATAACAAATAATCTGGTTTTAAAACCCACTGAATGTGAGTTATAAACTTAGAAATATGTCTTAACACCAATCTCAGATATTTTACAACTCATAAAATACACTCAAATATTAATACAAAGTGTTTGAAGCCAAAGATTAAATGAAAATACTATATAGAGAGAAGGAAGAATTCTCTTTTCTTATTGTAGATCTGATTTCTCCCCATTCATCTATGTTATATCTGTGTTCTTGGCTTTTTACAGGACCTAAGGACCTCCACTTAGTACTAGTAGCAAAAGTAATTAATTGGAGACATGCCACAGTTGCAATATTGGAGAATTGGAGTGGATATTGTTGACTGATGCATTCAACAACACCTTGTAGAACTATAATGTCACCCTAATAGACCGTTGTTAATGAACGCATACTAACTCCTTAAACGGTACCCTATTCTTCTATAAATGTGACCCTGGCAGAGTGCCATTAATGGACTAAAATGTGGTGGTTTCTTCTAATTTTTACTCCAATCTCCATTTTAAGCTCTATCATGCAAAGTAAACATACTAACACATAAATTGATCATTTAAATACTAAAATAGGGTTAAATTAATATCAAATAACAACAAAAAATACTATAAATTTAACCCCTAAAAAGTTTTGTAGTCATTAATGTTGTTGTCTTCTAGTGTCATATAGGAGTCTAGACAACATGAAAAATACAACAAAAACAACAGAGGAATCATATTAGATAGTAGATTAGATGTAGAGTGTGAGAGAGAAGCTTTTCCTTCTCTCTTCCTTAGTCTATAGGCTTCAAACACTTTCTGTTCAAATTCAATGTTGTTTTTTGAGTTTCTAATCATTCAAGTTTGTTTTTAAGACATATTTCTAAGTTTTTGAATCACATTTAGGGGGTTTCTAACTCAGATTACTTGTTTATTTGCTTATATTTTTAGATTAATCAAAGTTGTGTTCTTATGCTTATGTTCTTAAATGTTCTTTGATTTTCCCACAAGATCTTGATGAAATAAAGCTTTTTTGGAGTTTAGAATCAAGTTGGAAGTTCAAGATACATCCATAAGTCTTTCCTAGATATTTTTGTAACCTCTAAACTTTATTTTATAGCTCATATTTTTTTATTTATCAAGGCATATTGTTTTAACTGTATATTTTGTATGTTTTGATCAATATTTGTAGCTAATTCATTTTTATTGCTAAGGATTCATGTTTATATGATTTAAGAGAGCTTAAAGATATGTTTTAGGGTCTCATTTTTGTTTATTCAAGCGTTAAAAGAACTAATTTTGGGCTAGCCACCTAGGGTTAGAGTTTAAAACAAGTTAACCTTGAGAAATCATCTTAAATTGTTAGAAAAATCAATAAGCAATACAAATTAATCAATGAATAATCAAACTTTGATTTTTTATAAGACTTAGAGTTCTAAGTCTAAAGTTCCAAAATTCACCTTCTTGAAATAAAAGCCCATTGACTAGATTTAAAGCATAACCAAACTTTAATCCAAGTTTAATGGAGATAAAGTAAAGTCTTAACCATATCTTTATTTTGATTTTGTTAAGGAACACTAATAAGCCCTTAAATTTGTTTACAGTGCAATTAAATCATCGATCACCTAATCCTTAGCTAACTTACACATTTGGTAATTTTTATTTTTAGACATTTTTTAAAGAAATTAAAAATTAATTTTTAAGGGTTTAAGTCAAATTAGACTAGTTTAGCAATTTTAAGGTTTTAATCAAATTGTTTAGATTTTCCTAAATAATTGTAAAATAATTAACCTAGTAATTAAGCCTTTTTCTCATGGGATCAACATTCAGAGTCTTAATTTTACTCCACTTTATTACTTTTACGATAGGTGCACTTGCCTAAATTTCATTGGTTTTCAACGTAAAATCATTTTAAAATTTTTAAAATTTTTCAAGTCACCTAACCAACGCACAATCTCGAAAGAGGGTAATTAAATATTAGATACCTAGGATCAAACACAATTAAAGCAATAGGGTAAAAAGAAAATAAACAAGGATAGAATAACCCCTAAGTCTCCATTATTGAGTATTTTCTGTGTTTTGCTTTCTACTGCGATTACATTTATTCAAGTTTCATTAGTTTAGTTTAATTTTCAGTTTCTATACTTTTTTTACGTTAAGCAAAGTGCAATTCAGATTGTTAGGTGTCTATAATTAATCCTCGTGGGATCAATATCAGTTATACTATAAGTTACGACCTGTATTTGTCTTATTTGTTAATTTGCTTTAATCTAGTTTTCTATTTAAGTTTATATACATACTCGGGGACGCAATCTCGAGCTAGTAGACTTCGATCCAGAACTTGATCACATATTGAGGAAGAAAAAAAAGAACCTAGCACAACCACGTTCGATCCTTTAGAAGTAGGAACATCAAGTGACACCGAATCAGAACCTATAGAGATTAACCTTGAGGAATGTGTAGTTAGAGGACTTCAAGTAGAGAATAGAGAACAAATTATATTAGACTTAATTTTAGGGAACAGAGGTGGAGTTGTTGCTAGCATTGTGCGGCCTAGAGTTAATGCTAATAACTTTAAAATCCCACATAGTATCATCTCAATGGTTAGGTCTTCACAATTTGGAGGTTCAACTTTATAAGATCCCAATGAACATTTGCAAAACTTTCTTGACATTTGTGAAATTTTCAAAAACAATGGGGTCTCTGATGATGCAATTAGATTTAGGATTTTCCTTTGTCTATTAGAGACAAAGTAAAAGCTTGGTTGTCAACACTTCAATCTAGTTCTATTACTATATGGGATAAATTAATGAAGTTGTTCCTTGCTAAATTTTTACTACCTACCAAGATAACAAAAAGGAATATTAAGATCAGTTCGTTCATGGAATATGAAAACGAAAGTCTATATGAGGCATGGGAATGGTTTAGGGACTCCAAGTCATGGATTTAACACATGGTAGCAAGTCAATATCTTTTGTACTGGATTAAGACCTTCGACTCACAGCACCATTGATGTTGCGGCTAGAGGCAATATAATGCATAAGACTGTGATTAAGCCTACAATTTGATTGAGGATATGGCTACAAGCAGTTTTCAGTAAAATTTCAAATGCCATTTAAAGAAGCCACATGTTGTTCATACAATGAATAATTCAATAGCTCTTGCAACTCAAATGGAAATACTGAATAAGAAGCTTGATAGTCTGATGAATAGCGCTAGTAGTATTTCTCAAAGAGTGGAATGTGATAGCTATGGTAATACCTCCCATACATCATTGGAGTGTCAAGAAGGTAGTCCTTTTTTTAATGAACTGGAACAAGCCCAGTATGTTGGAAATTTCAATAGGAAAACAGGAAACCCTTTTTCACTTATAATCTTGGTTGGAGGAACCATCCTAACTTTTCATGGAGCAATAACCAAAACTAAATTTAAGCTAATCCTCAAATAATACCTCCACTTGGCTTTAGAGACAACCAACCACAAAGAGAGTTGCCTAGTTTTGAAGAAATGGTTCTTAAATATTTCCAATCTAATGAGTCTAGAATGTAAAACCATAAGGAATCATTTAAGAATTTGGAGACTCAAGTTGGATAGATTAATCAACTCTTACAAGAGAAGTTATCTAGCAAGCTTCCTAGTATAACTGAAGCCAATCCTTGAGAGCATGCTAAGGCGATTAATTTAAGGAGTGGAAAAGAGGTTGAAAATAAAAGGAAGAAGTTATAAGAGAAAGGAAAGAAAATGATGGTGGAGAGTGAAGAAGATGAGATAACAAGAAGACATGATAGAAGCGAGAAAGCCAAAGAGGAAGAAAAGAAACAAGAAAAGGAAGATGAGGTTAAAAGTTCAGATAAGCCACCTACGTTATTTGTTGATCTAAATGTACAACCATATAAGCCTAGGATACCATATCCTCAAAGGATTAATAATACCTGATAGGGGTGCATTTTTATTATATTTTTATATGTGTTTCAGTGCCATTTCATCCCTAATTTTTCTTTAAATGGTTAATTTGTGTTCCATTTGCGTTTACATGCATATTTGATCTTAAGGCATGAATACAAGATGAAAGGGCCATGTTTTGAGCAGCTTTGGAGAAAATCTAGAACTAGAAGAGGTAAAGAAATCACTTTGAGGACCTATAGCATCATGCTATAAGGATCCACAAAAAATTTCAAGTATATATGACAACTCATGAAGAGTTTACAAAGAAAATAACAAGACAAGCTCTGTTGAACTTCAAATTTAGTAAAGGTGAATTTGGGGATACATGAGAACAAATTTTAGAACTCAAATTGATCTGAATTTTTATGGGGAGCAATATCATCATGTGAGAAACTTGCATACAAAATTTCATGGAAATCAAAGGTACGTAGGAGGAGTTAGTGCAAAAAAGGCAATCAGAGGTCGAAGCCATCAAATTATAGGGAGTAAAATGACCTCTGGTAAAATGGCACCTACATTCATTAAACGACGTCAGAAAATTAAAAATAGAAAGTGTTGTCATTTTGGGCAAAACAGTTAATATATAAGAGCAGCATCTATGAAACAAAGACATCTCTTCTTCTCCTCTATTTTCCAGTTGTTTCCTTAGTAGTTTGAGGATTCTTTTTGTTTATTTTTCATTCTCTAACTTAGTTTTAGCTTATTTTCTTGTTTTTTCTTATTTATACTCTATTTATTTTGTGTTCTAGACCATAAATATTTAGAATTTGTGGTGTTTATTTTATTATGGTATTTAGCTTAGTTTATCTTGAATATTTATGTTGAACATTTAATATTTACTGAATGTTTGGTGTTTTTGTTATTTTCTACCTTTGGGTTTGTTATGTTCTTATGTCTTATTTATTTTTCCAGCTTTTATTTTATTTATTTTATTATGGTATTAGTTTTTTTAATATTTTTTTAAATTATTTTAATTATGTTTAGCTAGTTTATTTTTAGGATGGAAGTTAATGATGGAATTTTGGATGAATAATTGTGAGAATTGACTAGGAATTGAAGGGGCTTTGTGATTTAGGTTAGGATTAAATTGGGATTCCACATAAATTTCATGAATTAGGGATTAATTCTTAGGATTAGCTACCCTAAGTGTAATCCTTAGTTCAATTGCTAAGATTAAGCCATGTAATACGCAATTGTCCTTGGCGATTTTCATAAGTGGCAATAGGTTAAGCGAGTTTGTAGCTAAACTTACCTAATTAATCTAGGATCCCAATTCTCTAAGTTACATGGTCTAAGATTGTATGATCATGGCTTAGGTTAGTCATTCCCTAATTTGTTAATGATATCGCATCATTAAATTTAGAAAGCTTATTCTAGGCTTCCTCATCGTTAAAGGTAGGTTTTCTATTGTATAAAACCTATCTAAATTTGGAGGAATGAGGGTTTGAGACCTTGTTTGAACCTATAAGCTAGCATCTTAGACCCATCACAAAAATATTTATTTCGATGATCAATTATAAGTCTAGAATCCCAGATTTATCTTCCACCCAGCTGTTGTGTTTGTTGTTCGCTTCTTGTTTGTTTGCTTTAGTTTCTTTAATTATCTTTAGTGTTTAATTTTAATGTCCAGTGTTTAGTTTTAATGTCCTTACTTCGAACGATTTTCTTTTCTTTTTTCATTTAGGTAACCCTAGAGTAACTTTAACATATCCTAACTCTTTATGGGATCAACCCTGACTTTCCCTAACTACTTAGTTAGGTTAGTTAGGTATTTTATTATTTGGTAGTCCGCGATAGACTTACCAAATATTTGGTGTCATTGCCGGGGAGCTGGCATTTGTGTTTTAGTTATTTCTAGTGTTAATTTTGTTGTTCTTTGTTACCTTGTCTTCTTTTTGTTTTTATTTCACAACTTTTTATACATTTTAAGATCTTTTAGATGTGATAGATCATTATCAGTGTGCCTATCAGTTTGATTCTTACTTTTATTATCCTAATAATGCATTTGATTCTTTTGCTACTTCCAAGTTTAAGCATTGAGTGGCAGACTTCAAACCTTCAACAGCATATACAAGGATGGATCAAGATAAAGTTAAGGTATGTGAAGTTTGTTCATTTTTAGGTTACCCTTTTTGTACATGTCCTATTTTGCAGATTACACATTCTCTATCGAGCTACTATGGAGATCAATCATACTTCCAGCTAGAGCCTCCACCTCCACCATCGCCACCATAAGCTGATGGGATGTCACTGGAGGAGATTGTCATGAGCTTGGTGACGAGCACTCTTCAGTTTTAACAGGAAATGAGGAGTAGCTTAAAGACCTTAGGAGATCAATTAAGCCACTTAGCTAATGTGGTTTAGAGCTTAGATGCCTAAGAGTCTGACAACATACTCAACCAACCAGAGGGAGCACTAGAAGAGGAGGTGTGCATTCCTACAAAGAGTGAAGATCAATGGAGGGTGCGTGACCTCCTAAGCTAAGTGGTGTAGTTCTTGTTATCGCTAACCAAATTTTGTTTCCTTTTCCTAGTTCTTTACAGGTGAAAGAAGATGAAGAAGAAGAGGAGAAGAAAGAGGAAGAGTCGCAAGAAGTGCAGTTCTTAGGAGAGAAATGGGTGAGTGAGCTGAAGACAAAAGGTAGCAAGTAGGATGTCGAGTCTCCACACCCTTTAATGATACTATTACGGAGACCATTCTTATGTAAGAAGGGCGATGCCCATAAAGAAGAGTGGACATTAGAGTACGATGTTGAAACAATGAAGTTTCACTCCTCGAAAGCCTCGTGGCATTGTACTGAAAAGGAGCCTACTTTAATGGAAAGTGCTCCAGGCTACCCACGGAGTTTGCTCATGCTACTTTTAGGGCTCAAGCATCTGTTAGACAATGGATAACATTGATATGCCAAGGGTTCAGCTTAGAACCTAAAATAAGCGCTTGATGAGAGGCACCTCATCCGTATCCCTTTCTTTAGTGTGTTTTTCTTTTTTATTTGGTTATTTTCTTTGATTTTTGTTTACTTGGTTTCTTTTGTTTTCTTTTTGTTTTTAAGAAGGCAAGAAGGAAGATGAGTTGCCTTATTCTTTGAGAAGGAAGCAACAATGTTTCACTTCAGAGCTGCTATCTTGGTTTTCAAGTTATAATATTATATTTCGAGCTGCATTTGATCTCTTCAATCCAAGGGAGTCCTTCTGTTCTCATCCTCTTGTGTTTTTATTGATTTAGGGCATTGGATAAAATGTCCATTATAAGTGTGGGGGTAGGGCCAGTTTATTTTTTTATATTTTTGAACTTAAACTGTGAGCTGTGTTAAATGTTAATCCTTGAAATTTTGTCATAGTAGTTGGACTGAGAATTAAGTTGTATGCTTGAATTTGGATTAGGCAACTTGAGAGGAAGATGAACCATATGGATTGATTAAAGTAGGTAGTTACATAAACCTAGTCAATAACCGATGCTTGAGATACTAGGTGATGCATATAATTTTGATGGAATTTATTATAAGAACATTCAAGGTTTTAGCCTATATAACTACATTTCATAGCCATTTTCTTTCTTTGTTTTGTGTGATGCTCCCCTAAAAAGATTACCTTTAGAACTTGCATTGAACCGGTTTAGAACTGTGAGTTCCATGATATATGAAAATGAGTAAGGCCTTTTTTGTTTTGAACACCTTAGCTTAAATGACCCACCATGTCATTTTCCCCTTACAAACCCCTTTGAGCCTTTTGACCATGTTTGTTTCGGTATTATTCACCTTGCATTAAAACCCAAAATCCCTTTAGCCTTACCCTATCACAAGTTAAATGAAGTACTATGTAAGCACTTGATGTCTATCATTTAGGGACTTTTTTATACTCTATTTAGAGATATTTTGAGAGATACATCTACTCGTGTATTTGTTGATACATGCTACAATTGTTTTCTCTTATTTTTACTGTTATTTAAATAAAAACAAAAGAAGAAAAAGGAAAGAGAAAAGCATCTTTGTTTTTACTTTGGATTGGAATTGTTTCTAAATTGTTGAACAAAAGAACCTTTGTTTCTAATGTTCAATAAAGTGTAGTAGCATTAGTGAGTGATGAGTAATGTAGTCCATTGTGTTCATCTGCTTATATCATA